>APFE030970040.1:23249-103105 GCA_000404065.3 Pinus taeda
TGATAAACAGACACAATGGGTCAAATGGTTGCCTCTGGCTGAATGGTGGTATAACACTTCCTTCCATACAACAAAAAAAATGACCCCATTTATGGCACTTTATGGATATTATCCGCCATCCATCACATCATATTTAAGAGAAAATTCTAAGGTTCAAGCAGTGGAACATCACATCAAACATCAACAACAAGTCTTCCAACTCTTAAAGGATAACCTCATGTTGGCACAAAATAGAATGAAACAACAGACATATCAACATCGCAGCGAAAGAAGTTTTGATGTAGGTGATTGGGTATTCCTGCGGCTACAACCATATAAGAAAATTCCCCTCAAGCAAGCTAAGAAGGATAATAAATTATCACTAAAGTATTATGGTCCATACAAGGTGTTGCAAAAGATTGGAGCTTCCTCCAGCTTCTCGATTGCACCCAGTTTTCCATGTTTCATGTTTAAAGAAGGTTATAGGAGACAAGCTCCTAGTTCAAACAATATTGCTAGAACTTGACAAGGAATGAAAAATTATATTGGAACCCGAAGCAGTCACGAAAACAAGAACTCGACAGCTACAAAATCGATCAATTTCAAAGTATCTTATCAAGTGGAAGAATTTATCCGCTGAAGATTCCACATGGGAGGATGAGAATTTTATACAGAAGCATCCAGAACTACTCAAGCATTGAGGACAACACTTTTTTGAAGGGGAGGAGCATGTTGGGTCCCTATAATACTAGTGGTTACCCCATTAATATTGTAGTTACATCGCTAATTAATCTTGTTGTCCCCCTATTATCCCCATATTGTTATTAGTGTGCCCCATAGAATCCCTCTATTGTTATTTTTGTAAGAATTTACAGGGTAAGTTCCTCAAACAGAACACCAAAGGACACCGCTCACAAACAGATCACAGATCAATACACCAGTATTTTTGACGTGGTTAAAACCCTTAAAGAGGGAAACAGTCCACGTCCTGAGCCAACGCAGCCACTTCAGGCAATTTATTAATCAAAGAATGAAATTTTACATAAGCTTCTCTCATGAACAGTTAACCTACAAATGACAATCCATGCTCTTTAAATAGAAATCATGGACCAATTGGGTGTTAAGCCACGGATCAAGTGTCAGTAATACCGAGGAGAGAATGAACGATCAGATCACTACATATCATGACCGTCAGATTGTAAGTTACAAAAGTACATAGTAAAGAAACACACTTTACCTAACTCTATACTAGACCAAGTTGTACTTAACTATTTCCTATGTGTCAGAATATCCTAACATCCCCCCTTAAGAACAACTTGGGATAGGATTGAAGGATTTACAAATATGACACAATAGGAGAAGGAAGGAGGCACTAGAGCCTATCCCCCCTTAGTGACAACTTCTGAACTCCAAGCATATATCGAAGTTTAGTGAACTTCGCCTCTGTGAGAGCCTTTGTGAAGATGTCTGCAACCTGATCATCTGTTGAACAATATTGCACTTCAAGAACATGGTCATGAATGAGCTTTCTGATGAAGTGCATGTGTAGTTCAATGTGTTTGCTGCGCTGATGATGGATTGGATCTTTGCATAGTTGAATGGCACTTTGATTATCACACCAAAGTGTAGTTGGATGCTGCTGCTGAAAGCCAAACTTTGACAGGATCTAACGAAGCCACATGGCTTCCTTACTAGCTTCTACGGCGCCACGATACTCTGCTTCTGCTGGAGAAAGAGAAATGGCACTTTGTTTCTTACAAGCCCATGTAATAGGTCCAGAACCAAGAGTGAAGACATAACCTGCAGTGGACTTCCGCTCATCAGGGTCACTAGCCCAATCAGAATCAATGAAACCAACCAATAGAGGAGATGCTTCTGCACTGTAATGTATCCCAAACTGAACTGTACCTCAAACATAACGAAGTGTACGTTTAATTGCTTTCCAATGACTTTCATGTGGGTTTTGTATAAACCGATTAATAAGGCCAACAACAAAGTAAAGGTCGGGACGAGTATGGGTCAAATACAAAGTTTTCCTACAAGCTGACGGTATCAGGTAGCTTCAACTTCAGGGGAAGTACAAGTGACTGCAAGTTTGGCTCCAGATTGAAAGGGAGAAGGGGTTGGCTTACAGTCTTCCATGTGAAAGTGCTGTAGAAGATCACAAGCATACTTGGACTGGGAAAGGGAAATACCTTTCCTTGGATTGCAAGATTTGAAGACTAATAAAATATTGCAAGTGTCCTAAGTCTGTCATTTCAAACTTCTTTTTAAGGCTAGACTTCGCATGGTTGATAAGGTTGGGATTACTACTAGTAAGGATAAGATCATCAACATAAAGAATGAGAATGATAAGAGACTTACCCACTTTCTTGGTGTAGACAGTATTGTCAGAATGACACCTAGAAAAGCCAGTATCTAAAAGAAAGCTATCCATTTTGGCATACCAAGCTCAAGGGGCTTGCTTGAGACCATAAAGGGATTTCTTAAGCCGACATACAAGGTTGGAGTCTGTTTGTATAAAGCCAGTAGGTTGTTCCATATATATTTCTTCATGCAAGTCCCCATGCAAGAAGACATATTTAACATCCATCTGATGGACTTCCTATTTGAAAGAGGCAGCAAGGGAAAGAACAAGGCGGATAGAGTTCATTTTAGCAACAGGGGAGAAGGTTTCAGTATAGTCAATGCCTTCAACTTGTGAAAAACCCTTAGCAACAAGACAAGCTTTATGTTTATCAACTTTTCCATCTGGCCTATACTTGGTTCTGTAAACCCATTTGCATCTAACAAGTTTTCGTCCCTTTGGAAGAGGAACAAGATCCAATGTATCATTTGCCAATAATGAACGATATTCTTCATTCATAGCTCCGTCCCAATCTGGATGGCCTGAAGCTTCTGCAAAGGTGTTAGGATCATAATTCGCTGAAGCTTGAGCTAGTAAAGAAGAGGCTCTATTGAACTGAGAACGTGTACGTCGCTGATCTGTAGGATCACCTGCAAGAGCACATGCTGCATCCCGAGTAGCACAGACCCATTTTGGAAGCCGAGGAGTTGAAGGAGGATCCTGAGAAGGTGGGGGAGGATTGTCATCCTTGTTGTCATCATTTGAAGGGGAAATATTTTCAGAAGTAGAAGGGATAGAGAGAGGTGGCACACCCGCTGAACTAGGCTCGTAGGTCGATATATTTTCAACAAACTTTATATCTCTTCTAATGATAACATTTTTGGACTTAAGTGGAATAAGTCTATATCCTTTGACATCTTCAGAATATCCAACAAAAATACATTTTTCACTCTTAGGTTCTAAAGCTTTATGTTTCTCATCTGGAATATAGGCCCATGCTTCACTTCCAAAAACACGAAAGTGACTTACATCTGGTTGAATTGAGCTCCATGCTCTTTTTGGAGTGATATTCTTTAAAACCTTAGCAGGAGTGTGATTTACTATGTAATTTGCATAGTTAATTGCTTTTGCCCAAAAATTAAGACTAAGTCCTTTAGATTGAAGCATACAATTAGCCATTTCCTTTAAGGTGCGATTATTCCTTTCAGCTACACCATTTGGTTGTGGAGTATATGGAACAATATGTTGCATTTGAATTCCATGCTTAGTGCAAAAGTTGATGAATTTGTTGTTAACGTATTCTCCGCCATTATCAGATCTTAGCTTAAGAATTTGATGTCCAGATTGTTTCTCAACAAAGGTTTTAAAGGCCAAGAACATGTTAAATACTTCACTCTTGAGTTTTAAGAAGTATACTCAAGTGCGTCTGGAGAAATCATCAATGAAAGTTAAGAAATACTTGTAGGCAAAGAATGAAACAACTGGAAGTGGACCACATAAATCACTATGCACAAGCTATAAAGGGGCTGAGGCGTGCCAAGAGGCACGTATTTCAAAACTATCCCGATGATGTTTTCCAAGTACACATTCGGAACAAACACCATCTCTGCAAGATACCATAGGAAGACCTGTCACCATATTTTCTTTATATAGATTTTGAAGGGAGGGATAGTCTAAGTGACCAAATCGCTCATGCCAAAGTTTGCTCACTTCATCATTATGAGCAACAAATATTGAGGGAAGAGTTGATGACCCAAAGTTATTAAACTTATACAACCTTGTAGAATCATCATCAATGCCAGTAGCTAAAATCTGTCTAGGATCTCTTAGGTCCTTAATTACAACATCATGAGGTGAGAATTCAACGATTTTACCTTCACCTGAATGAGTTATCTGATATACAGATAGAAGGTTGCAGGATTAGGTTGGAACACATAATACATCATTAAATTGACCATTGTCTAGATGAATAGTTACAGTCCCTACAAAACTAAGAGATCTATCATCACCAACATATATATTTTTGGTGTTACAATCATTTAAAGAAGAAAACATGGCTTTGTCTTTGGCTATGTGATAAGAAGCTCTAGAATCAATGAGCCACTCATGAGAATGAGAAGAAGAAGATACATTTAGTGCATAACTAGATCGAGATGCTTGACAACCACATGCAGAAAGTGCAATTCCTGAAGATGAAATTGAAGTTAAAGAGTACTCCAAATGGATGTTATGCTTCTTCATCGCTGCTTCCAAGGCTTCCATCTTCTTAGGGCATTTAGATTCTAAGTGGCCATCTCGATTACAAAAGTTGCAATGTCTATCAGTATTCTTCCCTTTTTTTTATTTGCCTTATCATTTTGTTGAATTGATTTTTCATTTTGAGAATGAAATTGCTTAGGACCTTTGTTTGGTTTAGGACCATTCCTTTTAGGACACTGCTTCTTAGGATTCTTTGAATTTGGTTGTAGCTGGGCGGCTAAAGTTTTCTTAGAAGAGTTTCCAAGATTAAGAAGACCAAGATGTAAGAGATTTTCTTGTTCTCTTATTAAAGAATCACAAAAGGCATCAAAAGAGGGGGACTTGTAGTCTTGTCCTTGAGAAATAAAGGCTTCTCTAGTATAATGGAAGGTGGAAACAAACACAGAGTAGGCTGGTCCCAACTTAGTAAGAATGGAATAGATATGGCTACCATCTTCGTTCTTAACCTCAACACCTTCCAAGAAAAGTCTAAGGGTCTTGAACTTGGACATAAAATCTTCAATGAAAGAAAAATTATTGGGGTCCAACGTAAGCAACTCATTTTCAAGTTGATGGGCTCTAATTTCATTTTTAATTCCAAAAATTTTAGTGAGTTGTTTCATTAGGGGTATCAAGTTCTTGATATGGAATCTAAGGTCTGGAGAAATAGACATCCCTATCAACCCACGTGTTTGATCTTTCCTATTTTTCCATTTGGCTGCCTTATCTTCATCTTTAAGTTTAGTTTCTTGGGCTGAGGCTATTCTGTAAAGACCTTTACTTCTAAGTAAATCCACATTGTAGAACCACCATTGGAAGTAGTTGGTGCTGTCAATAATAACTTGGCATGGACTTTCTATTTGAACAGAAACTGAAGCTGTAGATGCTGAAACTAAGTGTTCCAATGGAAAGTTCTTGAAAAATTAGGTTGATTACAAAAAACGGCTTTGAAAACAATTTCCAAATGAAGAAGTTATGGCTTTTTGAAGAAAAATGAAGATGCTGAGGAAGTGTGTGAATGTGCGGAAGTGAATGATAATGTTTTATTTAAAAAAAATCCCTCCCCCTTTCCAAACTTAATCTAATTAGCTCACTTAATTTTTTTTTTTTATGTGACTCACTTTTATAAATAAGTGAAAGTCACTTTTACAATGGTACTTTATGAGCTACCCACTAAATTGAAACTTAAATAAAAGATAAAGAGACTTTAGAATTATAAGTGACTCACTTTTTATAATGGGTGAGAACACTTTTACATAAAGTAACTTTAAAACTTAAGCTACATGTGCTTTTTGAAAAAGTAACTCAACAAAAAGAAAGACTTGAACCCAAAACCTCTATTCTCATAAAGTAACTTTGGACCAAGTGAGCTAGTTTAAAAGGGTAGTAATTTTTGGAAAAGAGGAAGGGTTTTTTTTTTCAAGTCACTGAAGCTTTGGGGTGCGTGCTTGAAAAAACTATTTTTTTTTGCCTACAAAACAAAAACCACAAAACCGAACACGGACATACAAAAAAAACAAACCTTATGGTTTGAAGTTAGCTTTACTCAGAAACTAAATATTTTCCTCAATGTTTCTGATTTTCCGAAATCACACTAAGTCGCGGCGGAAAAGAGCATACGCATGAGAAAAATCCTTCCTTTCTGTTTTTGATTTGCCCAAATCGCATAGAGTCGCGGGGCAAAGAGCATATGCAGAAATGAAAGGTATAGGTCCGGTAATAAAAAATAGAGAGATAAATAAACCGAAATAAACAGAGAGAAAATAACTAAAAGCTGCAAATAAACATTGTATACCTTCAGACCTTAAAAATGACGTAGCTAGGGCTACCAGAAACCTTTTCGCATGAAACAAAAGGGGTTCCTCACTGGAACAGATGCTTCTAACACAATAGAGCAGTCTTCTCGGCTCGAGAGCAGTCAGAAATAATAGATCTAGGAAATGACAGTCGGACACAGTTGTACCGGCTTGGAATTTGGATCACCAACGGATGCGGCCCTCAAATAGCTCCGATACCATGTAGGAATTTACAAGGTAAGTTCCTCAGACAGAACACCAAAGGACACCGCTCACAAACAGATCACAGATCAATACACCAATATTCTTGACGGGGTTAAAACCTTCAAAGAGGGAAACAGTTCACGGCCTGAGCCAATGCGACCACTTCAGGCAATTTATTAATAAAAGAAATAAAATTTACATAAGTTTCTCTCATGAACGGTTACCCTACAAATGACCCTCCATGCTTTTTAAATAGAGATCATGGACCAATCGGGTGTTAAGCCACAGATCAAGTGTTGGTAATACCGAGGAGAGAATGAACCGTCGGATCACTTCATGTCTAGAACATATCGTGACCGTCAGATTGTAAGTTACAAATGTACATAGTAAAGAAACACACTTTACGTAACTCTACACTAGACCAAGTTATACTTAACTATTTCCTATGTGTCGGAATATCCCAACATAATGTGGTACAAAGGTAGAATTTACCTAACACCAACATCCAAATTTAAGTTGAAAATTCTTAAAGAATCTCACAATTCACCTGCAGCCGGACATGTTGGATTCTACAAGACTTATTACAACGTTCGACAGTCATTTTATTGGAAGGACATGAGCAAGGAAATTCAAAGATATGTTGCAGAATGTGATATTTGTCAAAGGAATAAGAGTGAAAATATTCCAACCCCAGGGTTGTTACATCCACTACACATTCCCAACCAGATGGCAGAAATGGGAAGAGATTTCGATGGATTTCATAAAAGGACTACTTGCGTCTGACGGAAAGGACAAGATATTTGTTGTAGTCGACAGACTCACTAAATATGCCCATTTTATGGCCATAAAAAAAACAGACACAACTAAGCAAATTGCAGATATGTTTTGTAAAAACATCTACAAACTGCATGGGTTCCCCAAGGTCATAGTGAGTGATAGAGACGCAAGGTCCAAGGGAAATTTTTGGAAGGAATTCTGCCACTAGGCAGGAATATCCCTCAACATGAGTTCAACTTATCACCCCTAGATAGATGGTCAAACTGAAGTCGTGAATAAGTGCTTGGAAACATATCTGCGTTGTTTCGTCACTGATAAACAAAATAAGTGGACTCAGTGGCTACACCTAGCGGAGTGGATAACACCACCTACCATATGTCAACTAAAATGACACCCTTCCAAGCTCTCTATGGTTATGAACCACCCAGATGGAAGGATTTTGCACTACTTGATTCTAGGGTTCCAACAGTCAAAAACCACTTAGAAGAGAACCAAATGATCATTAACTTATTAAAAGAGAATCTAACTATGGCACGTAATAGAATGAAACAAGAAGCTGATAGACATCGCACAGAAAGGGAGTTTGAAGAAGGACATTGGGTCTTTGTTAGACTCCAACCCTATAAGCAGTTGTCATTGAAACAACAAGGGAATAATAAACTATCACCTAAATATTATGGTCCATATCAAATAATAAAAATAATAAGCAGTGTGGCTTATGGTCTAAGATTACCCGACAACTGTTGAATCCATAACACCTTTCATGTATCAAATCTGAAGAGAGTACTAGGGCAAAACCAAGTAGCTCAAATAGAAATTCTAGAGACTGATGAAGAAGAATCATTCTAGAACCAGAAGGTATACTAGCTACACGAGAGAAGGTACTATGATCCAAGACAATAAAAGAGTACCTCATCAAATGGAAGAAATTACCAAAGGAAGATTCATCTTGGGAATCAGAATGTTTTCTTCAGCGTCATCCGACGTTACCCATGATTTGAGGACAAAACATTTTTAAGGAGGCAATGTTATGAATTAAATGTTCATAAATAAGTGTTTTAAATAAATAGTAAAATATTAAAATATTAACAAATTATAAATAATAAAGATTAAACTAACTAAATTAGTGAAAAGTCATGAATCAAAGAGACATGTCTCCTTGTTGGCATCTCTAGTCAACTCCTATATATGGAGAACCGCCATGACCATGTAAACCATCATCTATTCGTTTAATAAATAAAATATTATAGTACAATTCAATTGTGAATACCAATCTTAGTGTACAGTTATTTCTATCTTTTTGTTTCAGTTATGAGAACTTGTGAACAGATGTATGGTTTGGCATCGTTGAACTAGTCTCAATGGTATTTGTTGATCGCCCGAGGGGGACGCTGAGAAGAGACCCGAGATCACACCCTTCTATTCTCTGGAGCATTCTGAACCTCTACCTATCACTTGTGGCCCTGATTTAATGAATCCACATGAAAGTATGAGGTGATTGTTTTGGTCATCCTAGGGTAGGGCATGGTGTGTAGGTGCTGAATCTGTGGCAGTGATAGAGGATTTGTTTTCATGGTTGTGAAGTTTAGCCAAATGTACTCATTATGTGCATCTATTTTCTTTAGGGAAATGCTTCTATGCCACTCTTGTATTATGAAGTAGGTGATCCCTTCGTATCTCGTGTGATTTTTGGATACTTGATTCCAGATGGTCCATTTTTTGAATCTGATCATATCTTGGATCATGCAGACCTTTATTCTCCTGTGTTTCCACTAGTATAATCATATCTCATCCCTTTGTTATTGGTCTTATATTGTGACCTCTTATCCATGGGTATGCTTTAACTTTGAAGATACCATTTTGAGGCTGGCTGGAATCATGGGGCCTGCACCTTACAATTTCCTAGATGCACTTCTAAGATATTTGATTTTGGCCTTCCCATTCCACAATACTACCCTTTTCCCATGTTGTCTTTCTTCCTTGAACTTTTTCCATTCAATTTACTTCTCTTCTTGTTAGGTTTAAGGTTGCCGTAAATGAACCACTTCATGCCTTTCAACTTCTCCTTGACTTGAAGTATTTTATTTTGATATTGGGCATTCCATAATACTATTTGTAAGGGGTAGACTTTGCTTGGTTGTTCTGGGATCTTTCCCATTCTCAATGTTGATTTGACTAAACTGGACCACTTTAATACAGCTCTGAAAAATTCTTGGCCTTTCATGGTTGACTTGTCCTCCTTAGTTCCTTCCCAAATGCCTTTGATAATGGCATGTGATGACTTGGTTTGTCTTTCTCATTCCTCGTGAATTATGTTTTTTCTTTCTCATGTAGTGACTACTCGACTTGACTCTATTGTTGGGTTAGTGCCTGTTATTTCTTCTGAAGATCTGGAAGCATTGAGTTGCTCCTTGAACTTGGTTTGTAATGTTCCAAACTTAAATAAATAGTGATATGCAAAGCAAAAATGATTTACAACACAATTTTTAAATAATCAACAAATGCTCATAAAAACTCTAGAATTAAGAACCAATTGATCCATTTTATTAATCAATGGAGCAAGTACAATAGTATGGAGGAATGCACTTGGGCTTGCCTCAATGGCAAGAGTGGCAGAACCCAAGTGATAATACAATGATCTCAAACGCTGGAAATGACTGCTCCTCTAATGCTCTGCGCTGCCCAGAGAACTTCACTTCTGCCTGGAAAGGGATTGCAAGAAACTCCTCCTCCTGTGCTCACAAAATGATGAAACTTTAGCCACAAACTCCTTGGCCAAACCAACAAAAAACCAAAAATGGTTTGGCCTGATTTGGACTTCCCAAAATCGATCCCCAAAGGCACTATTCAATCCCCAACAATTCTACACTGTCTGCTGCAAAGATACGGCTTAAAACCCCACCTCTGGTGCTCAGAAAATTATGAAGCTTTATATTTTGGATCCTTGTCAAAAACCCAGAAAACCCAAAAAGGATTTTCGCTGGTTTAGACTTTTGAAATTCGACCCCCTTGGAGTCCAACCTCAGTTGCAACCGCCAAAACTCAGCCTATTGAAAACTACCTTTAAATCCTCCCGGAAATGCCCCCAAAGTGTTGCGCTGACCCTTGCTATCCAATCCCTGACTTTGCGGGTGAGCTCTTGGCCTAAGACACCTATTCCTAAGCTCCACAAAAAACTGCCGAGTGGTCTCTACGCTGTCCCCTCACCTAGAAATTCGAACTGCTGGGATGCTGGCTCTGCTGGCAGTAAAACACAGCAAGAATGCTGGTCTATTGCTGCTATCTCAACTCTCTAACTCCTCGACAAACAATTTGATTTCTGTTGGCCTCTATCTCCCTCTGCATATTCTCTAGTTGCCCATAAATACGCACTCCCTGCTCTACGCTGGTTGGTGGTGCTATGTCACTGCCCCGAAACTCCTGAAATCCTTGTAGAACTGCCTCTCTAGGGCGGGCACGAATGGTCCCCCGAAGTAGAGGTTGAATCTCCCACTTGAAAGATTCATGGCTAAACAGCCGGTTGACTTAGCTAAACAACAGAGTGAATAGTGAAGTGATTTTGTTTGCAAGATGTATGAATGAATCCCAAAATGGGAGCTGCTCCCTCCTTATAACTCCTTGGGCCTCCCTTGCCTCATGTGGGCCCCTCCATCCATCTATTCGACTTTCCCTCCAAGCTATTAGAATGGGCCAATTCGAATTCCCATGTGGGTGGCCCCCACATTCCACTAGCAACCAAATTAAGTCGAATTGCCTCCTAAGTCCCTAAGTCGAAAATGATGGGTTCTCTTCCTTAAGCCAAAATTGTGCAAAATTGTGTAGCAACACCTTGTTACAAATGTGTTTGAGAAGGGACATGACAGTTCTCCCCTCCCAAATGTTGCTTGCCCTCAAGCAACCTCAAAGCTGGGTGCTCTAATATGTGCTCACCCTCCCAGGTGACATCCCCATCCGGCAAGTTCTTCCAACCCTCCAAAAATTGCTTGTCCTCAAGCAATGCTTGAACGAGCATCCTCTCTAACTATTGCTCCCCACTTTCATCGCAACATGTGCCAGGGTCCCAGATGTGCCATTGAATCGTCCCTAACCTCAACACTGTCCTGATATGAAAGAGTCCTTCAATACCAGGATCCCAGGCCATCCTGTCCTACATGAAGCTCCCCTTGCTCCACTCACTATCCTGCCCAGTGCAAGTAACAGAAGTCCCTTGCTCCATTAGTGACTTGCTAAAGCCCAATGGAAGATCTGTATGATCTTCCCTGCAATAGCTGGCACATCCTTAAAGGTTATTGAGTTGTGACGAGCTGTGACGCCCTAGTTCCCTGCTAGTCCCAGAGTGGTGCCACCATGTTGACGTTGCGCTACTCTGACTATGTCATACTCCCCATCGTGCTCAGACAATATCCTCCTCTCCTAAAACTCGATGGTGGAATACTGAAAGAGGCGAGACACATCCTGCCTAGGCATCTCCATGGCACCAAGGCCTACCCATCCAAATCTAACTCTGAACTTGTGCAACAATAGAGAATGTCCACCTCGCCATATGACGAAACCCTCTGTAAACCCCCATGTGTCATCCCAAGAGTGAACTATATCACTCTTTGCCACGACTCCACTCATCACGAGTGATTTATCGATCAACTGAATCCCTGCATCCCATAGGCAGACCTGCTGCGGCATAGCCCTGACAACCGATGGAATCCATTTGGCCCTCATCTCTAGTCCTTGCATGCCACCCATATATAGGCTCCATACATCATGAACTAATCTGAGGCATGCTAAACTGTTTGGTCCCTACCACTGTGTAGTACCGATGACCATTAGAAACCACGTGTGCCAAATAGCTACCCCCTAAATGCAACCAAAAGATGGGTATCTGTTACGTACAATTGACTTAGTGTATGCGGATCCATCATGCTCCTGCCAACCATCGCCACTGATTCGGCTACCTGTCCCTTGGAGAATGTGTCGATACAATGTCGGGAACCCGGATACATACTGGACAACTATCTCGATTCTCAGTCGTACACAGTATCCTCTGCTCATGCATGGTCGAGACATGCCCTGTGGAAAGAGTGAAACATTTCTCCCCTGTGACCAGCTCCCAGGCATAGGATCAGTGATGAATGAGATGCCATCCCTGTCGGTGATCACCTCATCCCTCGACCTGTGGCTGTCAACTCGCGCACCAACTCGGTGCTCCCACTAAGAAGTCTCCCCTTTATCACACCAAGTGTCATCCAAATATCTTGGGTGAGCTCCCCGTCCCCTACTGCTCGTGCCCAGAGTGTTAAAGGACAACAACTAGATCGCCCGTTCTTGTACGTGACGTAGAAGAGGGTCAGGAGTGTGAATCCCCACGGTTACCGTCAAGTATCGCTCATCTGTGTCCCCATCAATCCTAGCTGAACTACACCCAAAGGTATGCCCGGTATCTCTGTCCACGGGTGTCTCTGGAGGCAACACTCTAAGACCTCGTTGTGCAGCATCATATGCCTCTGCATACCACCGATCATCCCAGTACTCTTGGACATGCCACTGTAAACCGCGACCTACTTCAAGTTCTTCCAACGCTCCAAAAATCGCTTGTCCTCAAGCAATGCTTGAACGAGCATCCTCTCTAATTCTTGCTCCCCACTTTCACTGCAACATGTGCCAAGGTTCCAGATGTGCCATTGAATCGTCCCTGACCTCAACACTGTCTTGATATGAAAGAATCCTTCAATACCAGGATCCCAGGCCATCCTGTCCAACATGAAGCTCCTCTCGCTCCACTCACTATTCTGCCTGGTGCAAGTACCAGAAGTCCCTTACTCCATTAGTGACTCGCTAAAGCCCAATGGAAGATCTGAATGATCTCCCCCCTGTAGTAGTTGACGCATCCCTTTTCAGGAGACCTGGTCGAATTTCCCCACACGATGTAGATGGCTGCACCCCCACAACCTACTCACCTCTAACGTCTTTGTTGTAAGGTTGAGGATGGGTTTGGTCTGTCACCCTCCTCAACTAGGCCAATCTCTCATTGTCCCAATGAATTCTATCCCAAAATTTCTGCATACTGGATTTCCCTTGAGCCATGGGTTTGTCTTTGGTTTCACCCGTCATTGTGCACTTATACCCAAAGCTTCCATGATCTTCTGACTAATTTCCCACATCTGGGCCAAGATCATGCTTTGATACCACTGTAATGTTCCAAACTGAAATAAATAGTGATATGCAAAGCAAAAACGATTTACAACACACAAATTTTAAACAATCAGCAAATGCTCATAAAAACTCTGGAATTAAGAACCCGCTGATCCATTTTATTAATCAATGGAGCAAGTACAATAGTATGGAGGAATGCACCTGGGCTTGCCTCAATGGCAAGAGTGACAAAACCCGGATGATAATACAATGATCTCAAATGCTGGAAATCACTGCTCTAATACTTTGTGCTGCCCAGAAAACTTCACTACTGCTTGGAAAGGGACTGCAAGAAACTCCTCCTCCGGTTCTCACAGAATGATGAAAATTCAGCTACAAACTCCTTGGCCAAAACCTAGAAAAACCCATAAATGGTTTGGCCAGATTTGGACTTCCCAAAATTGACCCCTAAAGGCACTATTCAATCCCCAACAATTCTACACTACTGCAAAGATACAGCTTAAAACCTCATCTCCAGTGCTCCAATAATTATGAATCTTTATATTTGGGATCCTTGTCAAAAACCCAGGAAAACCTAGGAAGGATTTTCGCTGCTTTAAATTTTTGAAATTCGATCCCCTTGGAGCCCAACCTCAGCTGCAATTGCCAAAGCTCGGCTTGCTGGAAACTACCTGTAAATCCTCACGGAAATGCCCCCAAAGTGCTGGGCTGACCCTTGCTATCCAATTGCTGACTTCCCGGGTGAGCTCTTGGTCTAAGACACTTGCTCCTAAGCTCCAAGAAAAACTGTTGAGTGGCCTCTGCGCTATCCCCTAGCCCAGTAATTCGAACTGCTGGGATGCTGGCTCTGCTAGCTGTAGAACTCAGCAAGAATGCTGGTCTATTGCTACTATCTCAACTCTCTAACTCTCCGACAAACAATCTGATCAATGTTGGCCTCTATCTCCCTCTGTGTATTCTTTGGCTGCCCAGAAATACACACTCCCTGCTTTGCGCTGGTTGGTGGTGCTATGTCACTGCCCCGGAACTCCTGAAATCCTTATAAAACTGCCTCTCTAGGGGAGTCACGAATGGTCCCCCGAAGTAGAGGTTGAATCTCCCGCTTGAGAGATTCGTGGCTAAACAGCCAGTTGACTTAGTGAAACAACAGAGTGAAAAGTGAAGTGATTTTGTTGGCAAGATATATGAATGAATCCCAAAATGAGAGTTGCTCTCTCCTTATAACTCCTTGGGCCTCCCTTGCCCTTGCCTCATGTGGGCCCCTCCATCCACCTTTTCGACTTTTCCTCCAAACTATTCGAACGGGCTAATTCGAATTCCCATGTGGGTGGCCCCCACATTCCACTAGCAACCAAATTAAGTCGAATTGCCTCCTAAGTCCCTAAGTCCAAAATGATGGGTTCTCTTCCTTGGCCAAAATCGTGCAAAATTGTGTAGCAATACCCCTTACAAATGTGTTTGAGAAGGGACATGACAGTCCTCCCCTCCCAAATGTTGCATGCCCTCAAGCAACCTCAAAGTTGGGTGCTCCAATACGTGCTCACCCTCCCAGGTGGCATCCTCATCTGGTAAGTTCTTCCAACTCTCCAAAAATCGCTTGTCCTCAAGCAATGCCTGAACGAGCATCCTCTCTAACTGTTGCTCCCCACTGTCACTGCAACATGTGCCAAGGTCCCAGATGTGCCATTGAATCGCCCCTAACCTCAACATTGTCCTGATATGAAAGAATCCTTCAATACCAGGATCCCAGGCCATCCTGTCCAACATGAAGCTCCCCTCGCTCCACTCACTATTCTGCCGGTGCAAGTACCAGAAGTCCCTTGCTCCATTAGTGACTCGCTAAAGCCCAATGGAAGATCTGTATGATCTCCCCCTGCAGTAGCTGACGCATCCCTAAAGGTTACTGAGTTGTGAAGAGCTGTGACGCCCCAGTTCCCTGCTAGTCCCAGAGTGGTGCCACCATGCTGACGCTGCGCTACTCTGACTATGTCATACTCCCCATCGTGCACAGATAGTATCCTCCTCTCTTGGTACTCGATGGTGGAATACTGAAAGAGGCAAGACACATCCTGCTTGGGCATCTCCATGGCACCAAGGCCTACCCATCCAAATCTAACTCCGAACCTGTGCAACAATAGAGAATGTCCGCCTCCCCATATGACGAAACCCTCTGTGAACCCCCATGTGTCATCCCAAGAGCGAACTATATCACTCTTTGCCACAACTCCATTCATCACGAGTGATCTATCGATCAATTGAATCCCTGCACCCCATAGGCAGATTTGCTGACAACCGATGGAATCCCTTTGGCCCTCATCTCTAGTCCCTACATGCCACCCATATATAGGCTCCATACATCATGAAATAATCCGAGGCATGCTAAACTGTCTGGTGCCTGCCACTGTGTAGTATTGATGACCACTGGAAATCACATGTGCGAAATAGCTACCCCCTGAATGCAACCAATAGATGGGTATCTGATACGCGCAATCGACTTAGTTTATGCGGATCCATCCTGCTCATGCCAACCATCACCACTGGTTTGACTACCCGCCCCCTGGAGAACGTGTCAGTACAATGTCGGGAACCCGGATACATACTGGACAACTATCTCTGCCGTACATGGTATCCTCTGCTCATGCATGGTCCAGACATGCCCTGTGGAAAGAGTGAAACGTGTCTCCTCCGTGACCAACTCCCCAGGCATAGGATCAATGATGAATGATATGCCATCCCTGTCGGTGATCACCTCATCCCTCGACCTGTGGCAGTCAACTCGCGCACTGACTCGATGTCCCCGCTGAGAAGTCTCCCCTCTACCGCACCAAGTGTCATTCAAATATCTTGGGTGAGCTCCCGGTCCCCTGCTGCTCGTGCCCAGAGTGTCAAAGGACAACAACCAGATCGCCCGTTCCTGTAAGTGTAGAAGAGGGTCAAGAGTGTGAGTCCCTGCGGATACCATCAAGTATCGCTCATTTGTGTCCCCGTCGATCTTGTGTGAACTACACCCAAAGGTATGCCTGGTATCTCCATCCATGGGTGTCCCTAGAGGCAACAGTCCAAGACCTTGTTGTGCAACACCATATGCCTCTGCATACCATTGATCATCCCAGTACTCTTGGACATGCCACTGTACACCGCGACCTACCCCTATACACTGCTGGATACCCTCGGCTGCAGCTATGCCATCCTGCTTCCTACGTGTGCCACTGCACCTGTCACTCCCCGCATGTACTCACTGCAATGTGAGGCATTCCCACTCCGCAACGCAGTCCAACACACTACAACACACCACCATGCATCTCCATGCCCACCTGTAGACCACTGCCTAACGCTAGATGCTCCCACACATCCTTGGATATGATGGCCTAGAGCCATGTCTCTACATGTCAGGCCACACCCGATCAGTATCATCACCTCCACCATCGCATCATTATCCCCACCGATGAATGGATCTTCCCTCCAAATTCCCCCTGAGGGATCCGAGTAGTGACTCTCCCTATGTGTCAGCAGTGATGCCACCATTGCGATGCTCCTCTACGTCCTTTGTGCCCCGCACAAAAGTGAAGAGCCCCCAACTCCATGCAAGGCACCGCTTGGTGGCCTGCCAATGCCACCTCCTCCGACAAACTCTTGCCAGAGTATGCTGATCACCCAGTGATCCCATGTACAAATGCCAGACCAAGAAAACCAAAAGAGTCTGTCCATAAACTGGTCGGCCACTGGTGCTGACCAAGACTCCCATAGCGAATGTGCATGCTCAACTGCTACGTCAATTGCACCCTCCCGGTTGTAGTCAACCGGCATACACGGGAAATGATAGGTAGTCCTTCTTGGATCCCAATGCCAGTAGAGGCTTCCGGTATCCCAGTGCTTGAAAACTCCTTCTAAGCTCCACCTAGGTCCACTACCATCTCCATAGTCCACTCCACTGGGTACCAACTCAGAATCTCTCGCCACCCAACCCTAAGAGAGGGATCAAATGCATGAACTTCTGCACATAGAACAACCCCAGCATGCGGGTGTTGCGCTCTGTGCAACTCAAGTCGTCTCATCTCGCTATCCTGGTCAATACATACAATCTGACTAGGTAGCTCTATCTCCCTCTGTCCAATGGGCCAAGGTAACCGAATAGTGCTGCCAGCCCCGTCTATGTATGCCCGAAGAGGGTTGCTGTCACGCTCCAACGTGCACTCTAGCTGCACCAATAGGGAATCCAATTGCTCCCCAACGTGAGTCAATTTGGCCGTGGACTCGGCACAAACCGCTCCCATGCCCTCCAACTCCTTGTTTTGCTGCAGAATCGCCTCTCGCACTAACGCGACCTTCCTTTTTAATGCTAGAAGTTTGGCTTGGAACTGATGGAACTGTCGTGGGCATCTATCACCTGTAAACTCGGGCACGACTCCAGATACCTCAGTAACTGTTATCATCTCGTTCAGGGATGGCACCCCCTCAACAAATGGGTCTATGCAAGTAGGCTCTATCGTCTCCACTAGGATGTCAACTGGGGCTATTAAAGAGGTCTCTGATAAAGATGACTCTTGCGCCACACCGGGTATATTGATGTGCTTCTCACCATCTTGTGGGCTCTCAGCATCATGCTCAACCTCCTCCTTAGGCTTCTGATATCTAAAGCCAAGTCTCCACCAGCAAAACCTGGTCTCACCCTCTAATCGTCTTTGTTTTGTTTGCTTCTTTTCAGGAGATTTGGTGCCTTGATTTGGTCGACATTCCCCATAGGATGTAGATGGCTGCACCCCCACGACCTACTCACCTCTAATGTCTTTGTTGTAAGGGTGAGGATGGGTTTGGTCTGTCACCCTCCTCAACTGGGCCAACCTCTCATCGTCCCAATGAATTCTACCCCAGAATTTCTGCATACTAGATTTCCCTTGAGCCATGGGTTTGTCTCCGGTTTCACCTGTCACTGTGCACTCATACCCAAAGCTTCCATGATCTTCTGGCTAATTTCCCACAGTTGGGCCAAGATCATGCTCTGATACCACTGTAATGTTCCAAACTTAAATAAATAGTGATATGCAAAGCAAAAACGATTTACAGCACAATTTTTTTAAATAATCAACAAATGCTCATAAACACTCTAGAATTAAGAACCAATTGATCCATTTTATTAATCATTGGAGCAAGTACAATAGTATGGAGGAATGCACCTGGGCTTGCCTCAATGGCAAGAGTGACAAAACCCAGGTGATAATACAATGATCTCAAATGCTGGAAATGACTGCTCCTCTAATGCTTCGCACTGCCCAGAAAACTTCATTGCTGCCTGGAAAGGGACTGCAAGAAACTCCTCTTTCGGTGCTCACAAAATGATGAAACTTTAGCCACAAACTCCTTGGCCAAACCCACAAAAACCCATAAATGGTTTGGCCCGATTTGGACTTCCCAATATCGACCCCCAAAGGCACTCACTATTCAATCCCCAAAAAGTCTACATTGTCTACTACAAAGATACAACTTAAAACCCCATCTCTGGTGCTCAGAAAATTATGAAACTTTATATTTGGGATTCTTGTCAAAAACCCAGAAAAACCCATTAAGGATTTTCGTTGGTTTAGAATTTTGAAATTCGACCCCCTTGGAGCCCAACCTCAGTTGCAATTGCCAAAACTCAGCCTGCTGGAAACTACTTGTAAATCCTCCCGAAAATGCCCCCAAAGTGCGAGGCTGACCCTTGATATCCAATCGCTGACTTCCCGAGTAAGCTCTTGGCCTAAGACACCTACTCCTAAGCTCCACAAAAAAACGCTGAGTGGCCTCTGCGTTGTCCCCTAGCCCAGCAATTAGTACAGCTGGGATGCTGGCTTTGCTGGCTGTAAAACTCAGCAAGAATGTTGGTTTATTGCTGCTATCTCAGCTCTCTAACTCTTTGACAAACAATCTGATCTCTGTTGGCCTCTATCTCCCTCTACGTATTCTCTAGCTGCCCAGAAATACGGATTGCTTGCTCTGTGTTGGTTGGTGGTGCTATGTCACTGCCCTAGAACTCCTGAAATCCTTGTAGAACTGCTTCTCTAGGGCAGGCACAGATGGCCCCCGAAGTAGAGGTTGAATCTCCTGCTTGAGAGATTCGTGGCTAAACAGCCGGTTGACTCAGCTAAACAACACAGTGAACAGTGAAGTGATTTTGTTTGCAAAATGTATGAATGAATCCCAAAATGGGAGCTGCTCCCTCCTTATAACTCCTTGGGCCTCCCTTGCCTCATGTGGGCCCCTCCATCCACCTATTTGACTTTCACTCCAAGCTATTCGAATGGGCCGATTCAAATTCCCATGTGGGTGGCCCCCACATTCCACTAGCAACCAAATTAAGTCGAATTGCCTCCTAAGTCCCTTAGTCGAAAATGATGGGTTCTCTTCCTTAGCCAAAATTGTGCAAAATTGTGTAGCAGCATCCTGTTACAAATGTGTTTGAGAAGGGACATGACATGGTCTCTACCTTATTAACCTTTACCATTAAATATTTCATCTCATTAATGACGTCCTCTTGTTGAATTACCCCCTCTTCCGGTTGTGATTTGCTTCCTTGACTCCATGCTCGTAGTTCTGGTTGTTGGTTTTCCCATTCTGTGTTTCCGAGTTTTGTTGATAGGCTTTGGATAGTATCTCGGTTCTTGTCAATTTGCATATTATCCATTTCGAGATGTTTAAGCTATTGTTGTAGGGCTTATATTTTCTTTCTGTGATGCCTAAGCCATTACTTCCAAACCTTAGTTTTTTGTTGGTTTTGGTCTCGTTTCTATAGTTGCTGGTTGTCAAGCTGAGATTTATCCATAATAATGGACAAGTTTTTGATGTTTTAAATGTTGCTGTGCTAATTTTTTTCAAGTGCTATTACTACTGTCACAATACATCAACCATTTGATTTGTCCAGCTAGGAAGCTTGCTTCATTCTGATTGGCTTCCTTTAGTGAGATGCTGGTCACATTGTAGGAACTTGAGTCTGTGGGCTGATTTTATTACCCCCCTTGGTGCTGTGCCATTTGAGTTCGCTTCTTTCTTGGGCCCATCAACCATTTCTGTTTTAGTGTTCATATACAGGACAACCTCTAGGACAAGACTAGTGCCTTCCATTGTGTAGGTTGACTTGGCCTTTTCTGTTGTCTTGGGAGAGTTCGATAAGCTTGAGTTGACCACAAGCCCTCAACAGATCTAAACGCAGGTGGCCATAATGAGCTGCTATCTCCATGGTGGACACCAATCCTGATCTATGTTCTTCAACATTGGGGATGATTCAGCCTTTGGTAACACAACTTCTTGAGACTTTCTTATATGATGATGGGGGTGTTGAAGGCACTTTCTATGTCATTTATTTATCATCGTTTAACCTCATCAAACTCTCCCAAGACAGAATTTGCTGCAAAAATATCAATTTGCTATTGCCACCTTGAAATGCATGTGCTTACTTCAAATGATGTATGCTGTTGTAGTTGACTCATTGTTGGAAATATTGGGGTGACCACCTGCACTGGTATTTATTTTGAAGCTATAACCTCTTTTGTTGCTTCAAATATAGGTAAGGTGTACAGTCACTAGCCTTAGCTTATTAAGGTTGATGTGGGTGCTTGTGGGCTCGAGGGTCCTTGAACAACTATCATGGGTGTATCTAGCACATGATCAACAGAGTTGGTGTTGGAGGATAGAGTCGATATAGGAGAGAGGGTTAATTCAGGGTTGATGCGGTAGAGGGTTGGTTTAGGTATGATGTGAGAAAGAGATAGGGCCAACTCGCACACGTGCATACACACACGAGAGAGAGAGAGCCATGCAACCAATGGTTTATGGCTAACAAATGAGTGTCTGGCTAGAGTGAGAGACGGAGATGGCTTAGGACCAACATGAGAGTGATAGAAGTGATATGCTAGTGTTAGCGCCATCATGGGAATTTAGGTCAAGGCCAAGGCAGGAGTTTATGTTCACGGATTGATGAGTGAGAGAGAGTTCTGATGGCTTAATGTTGATGCCTTTGATAATGTGTAAAAGAAGAAACTTGATTGCTCGAGAAAATCAACTATTTTTATCTTTTACCTATTGTAAATTGTAATTGTATTTTAGAGATTGAGTTGTTCTCTACAGAGTCATGATTATAGAGTCAGTAATCCAGATTTTGTCAAAGGAGCCTTACAGTTTATATTCTTTGGTCACATGGAGTGTGTTATCTATGAATATTTTTATACATTTTTTTTCGCTTTTGCTTTTCTGTGAGAATAAAAACCTTACACTCCATTTTCCTTTCTATGGTTCTCAATTTTTTTCTGTGCACAATTAATGTAGTTCATTATCCTTATATTATCTTAGATTTTGTGAAACTAAGAGATGGACACATTTCAGATATAGGTAGAACATTATAAAATTCTTGTTAATATTAAAGAGCACATCTACTTTTAAATCTGAATCTCAGTTCAAGGGTTTCCTATTGTACATCTATCAATATATTTGGGTGGTCACTTGGTATTGTGATTTTGGAACATGCGCTATTATCAATGGCCGCATTGAACAAAATTATTTAGTGATATGATTATTGATGGACGTAATTATTGTGGTCCTTTCCATTTCCAGATATGTGAGTCACTGACTACAGGCCCTTCACATGCAGTGGATATTGCTAGAGAGGTAAATTTGAATCTTTTTTTGCATATGAAATGTTTTATATTGCGGTCCCTATGAAGTGTTTTTATCACAGGCCATACTTGTGTCTTTTCTCGAACACATATATTATAACATTTAAATGCATTTATGTAATTATATGGGGTAATAATAAGTGAAATTCAGTGTGATGCCATTTGGAAATTATTATGCATGTGTTTTTTGTTGATATGTGTTTTGTGTCAGGCCATCAAAGGAGGGGCAGCTGCTGTAGTTGCTGTTGGAGGCGATGGCACCCTTCACGAGGTCTATATTTTCTAAACTCACTTGAGAGTATTAAATGTTGGCTCACTTGTCATACCATTCTCTTGATCAAGGGAAATATGGTAATATGGTGGTTTTTAATGGTTTTCAATTTCCCAAGCACTGGAAACAACGTTTTAGAAAATGGTGGACAAAGTAACATTTTCTTCACCAATAACTTATTATACGTGTATTTAGCAAGAAAAAGGATTTACATCCACATTGGGTGCAAAACTTGCTAGGAATAATCAGAGCATGTCAAATGAAGGATAATAGCATATGTTTGAAGCTAAATAGGCTGCAGGCATGCATCTCTTCTTTAGACTTTAAAGACTCTTTCATTGGCTAAAACAATAACAAATCCAAAATCCAGCCCACACGTTGTAGGACAAATTTAGTGATGATGTGAAATGAGAAATATATGCATGGTGCAACAATAGAAAATGCAAATTTACTTGTACCTGTAAAAAAACCACCTTTACTTGCACTGTAAGCAATCATCAAGCCTGACCTCAAACCTATCCTTAAGGAAACTTACAGGTACTGCATACATAAGTATTAGCAGTGGCTCAGCAAGGGGAATGTTCCCATTCTGTGGGATTCTCAGAATCTCAGATCTCTTCTTAATGTTTGGACATGATCAACCTGTAAAATCGAAAACAGTCCTTGACCTTGACTCTTTGGCTGAACTCAGCTCATAACAGCAGATGAAGAGGCATCTTTGAATCTGAAAAACCCTAAAAATACCTAACATTGAGCTCTTATCCTTCCAAAAATATTCAACTTCAAGACTGATTGTGACACAAGTTCCTGATTTCATGACCCAAGGTAAAAAAATCAGACTCTGATTTATCTGCAAAAACACCAAACTTGACCTTTTCTATGGTCCATTCACCTATTATAATTTATAATATTAATTTTATTTGAAAATTTTCCTTTTTGTAGGGCTGGAAATGGCCCTTCTGTACCGTTTTGAAACATCTCTTAAATGATTTCTGAAAATTTCTATACTGGAAATGTCCGGGAAATGTTTCTGAAGTGTTTCTAAAGCTTTTGTCTTCATTTCTGTAGCTGCGGAAGGTCTTCTATCTTTATGTTTTAACTAGAAGGTTTTTGTTTTGCCTCTTTAGGAGCTTGCATGCGACATGTAAGGCATGCATGTGAGTTGCATGCAACATGTGGAGTTTGCATATTGATTGCGTGTGACATGCGAGTGTGCAAGTGGGTTGGATGCCTGTGGATGAGTTACATGTGACATGCATGGGATATGCAAGTAATGCAAGCTAAATTTATGACTTGTGCTTGAGCTAAATTTATCTTCAGTTGACTAGTTAATTTTGGCTGTCAATCTTAGAAAAGTTATAAATTGAGCCTATGCGTTGAAGTGAACACACAATTGATTAGCGTGAGTTGGAGATTCAGTGAGAGCGATTATTCGGGTAGAGAAAGCGAGTTGTGAGGTTTAGCTAGCTATAATGAGACCAAGGGTGAATTGATCAGCAAAGACGCCGAGTTCTTTGAGCAGCAGGGCGTGCTGTTTTCTCTAGGACCTGTTGCCGCCTACATCTACACCTAAGGTTAGCGTGGAGAAAATTCCTAACTCCACTTGGTGTGGCCTTGAGGGCAAGTTGCGAGTTGGGGCTGTCACCCAATTCCCAACTCCTCCGTCTAGGCTCTCTCATAGTTGAAGCCAAGGGGTAGACCCTAAGGAAAATCTAAGGCTCGGTTAGTGCTACACTAAGCAAGTTCTAAGAGATAAATGATAATTAGCCAAGAGATACATCAACAATCAAATTACAAATTTACAATAAACCACCTGAACCATATAAATACTTCATCAAGTAAACAAGATCACCATGAGCATATAGAGGTAACCATTTATGAACAAATATATAAAGCAATGATACCAATATGAAGGCAAGAAATAAAATGATGAGACCAGTGCCAAATAAGTAAACTTGCAAAATGAAATGCTCAAGGGAAGAAATAGTATTTGCAAAGTAAGAACACACAAGTGAAAAGATAGCAAGTAAAATAATTGAGATACAATTGTACTTGAAAGTAAGATTTGCTCAAATGAAATATACTTGAAAGTAAAATTACATCAATGAAATAAGAGATACTTTAGGACAAGCAAGTAAATTTCAAATGAAAATATTTCAAGTACAAGAATGCAAATGCTTGAAAGTAAATTTAAAATACTTGCAAGTGTAAAATGCTACTTTAAAGGTAAATAATGCTTGAAATTGAAACTTGATCAACTATGGCATGATATAACTTCAAGATAGCCTAAACATGAGAGATATTGCAATGACGTAATGTGTGATGTAAAGTGACCTTGGTTTATTTTATTAGACCTATTCTAAGTTGAAACTTCCTCTTTAGACCTTCACCCTTGTAAGAATAGGGATGGTTGCAAGGAGCCTCAAGTGGAGAAGCTTAGCTTCATTAATGAGTAACTAGGTTCGATCTTCATCATGTCTAGTGTAATCATGTTTTTTTTTGATGTAAAGAGAAAAATATATTTTATTATTATTATTATCTTATAGCTTGGGTTTCATGCTCAAAGTTATCTTTATTTGTAGGTCAAGCACCCATTGAGTGCTTTTAGGTTTTTGTCATTGAGTCAAGAAGTCAAAGAAGTCATTGTCATATGTAAAGACCCTATTAGAGCATCTTGTATCATGTAAAAGAAATTTATTTGAGTCATTGAAGTGTCATAAAGACCCTCCAAGGCCTAGTCAACCTACAAAAGACAAGTCAGCCTATAAATCAATAAAGTCGGCCTCCAAGAGATGACAAGTCAGCCTATTGAGAGCCTCCAAGAAGCCTATATATAAGAGGTACTCGACCTCATTTGGAGAGCATCCAAGCAGCTTGTAGAGGAATGAGAAAGAGACTAATAAAGCTAGCAAAGATGAGAAGAGATAAAGGAAGGAAGATCGAAGTAATTGAAGTCTGTTTTGGGCCACCTCCATCTCAAATGTGTGAATGAACTAGGGCATATTTTGCAGTAGCAACACCAAAATTACAGTCACCACATGAGACCGAAATTTAAGATATAAGTATCAAGATTGCAGGCCAAGCCATTAAGAAAGAAGCAACGCCCCAAGCGAAGGAAGAAAAAGCCATCTCTCACCATCATTTACTCACACGTGCCAAATTAGGGTTTCTGCAGTGGAAGCCGAAATTGCAGTCTTGAAGCAGCAAGCCAAAATTTTGAAGAAGGGCCGAAATCTAAAGTATTGGAGCAATCTTGACTAGCGTTGATTTAGTGGAAGAAAAACTCATCAAGGAAGAGGTTGACTTGGTCTTGGAGAGTTCTTTGTCAAGGGTCATAGGTCTTGGAATTTGTCATTTGAAGATTCTATAAGAAGAGAAGAATTGTTGTGGGTTTCCCTCCCAAGAGGAGAGGTTTTGGCCCTTGCTAGTAGCCTATATTTTGTGTCCTCTTGTCTTTTTGATCTTCATAGTTTGGTAGTTGTTTGATGATAATAACATAATAATAATCAAGTGAAAGAAGAAGCTAATAACAAGTACATCAAGTTAAATAAAATAACATCACAAGCAATTATCAACATAAGAGAAATCATCTAATAGCTAACCCTAGATTTCTCAACAAGCCCACGTGCAAGCACTCTAACATTGGACAAAGCTGAGCCTGAACTACCAAGTCACATGTTTACCTTTCTCCAAACTTGGGTAAATGAATATTGAAGAGGGTGTCCTATTGTCTATACAACCAACTTATGTTGGAGGTTGATTTTAGTGAACCAAAATGATCAATTGTAAATACTTTAGATGTGAACAGTGCTCAAAGTAGAATTGCCAATGAAATGAGACAAATTGCAATGAGTCAGTAAGCAATCTAAATCAAATGAAAACAAAACTATCTATAGAGCATGTAATGGGAAATTAGAAATTTTGCATGAAATTAACTAGCATGAAAGAAGATACTTGCATGGAAGTGAGATCAAACTATGGAGCATTAACATGTAAATGATCAAGTAAAACTTAGCATGTAGTGATGGTCAAGTGAGATAAAGCATAAATAACCAACTAGCTCAAAATCAAATTCGCATTAGTGAATGGAGAGAGAGTGCAACTAGATCATGAAAGTTTCATGAACATTAGCATGAAACAAAAAAAAAATGTAATCTAGTATACTTGTGAGAAATGGAAAGAAATGAAAGAGGAAATCACAATAAGCACACTCAAGACCTCCTTCCCTCAAAAGAGAGAAGTATGGTATGCCAAGGGGAAAGTCTCCAAGCTCCCAAAGAAAAAAAATCTTTTATTATTGATGATGTGGGTGCCTTCTTATAGAAATGAGGGACTATTTTGGGAAGAGTTTTACAATATTCTTGAAAAAGCAAGACTACTCTTTCCCAAGAGTTACAATGAGTGATCAAGAACTACCTTTGACAAATGTTACAAGAAAACTCTCCTTGAGAGGGACATCTGTTAAATTTTCAATGTCCTATGCTGTAACAGTTACTTTAACAATTTTCTTCTTTCAGTAGCAAGTACTTTTCCAATTCATTTTCAATCACCCAATAACAATAAGCAATTGTAGATACAACAATAAACAATATGCACAATAGAAGACAAATGAGATCAATGACATAGAGATTTAGGTCAAAGACTAGGGAAAAACCCCACAAGGGGGGAAACCCAAGCAGATTTTTCTTCTATTAGATGTTCATCAAATGTTCAATAGAGATACATAGTCCGTGTACATCAACAATAAGTCAAAGGTGAATGCCTTGATTATCCAAGTCAACAATCCAATATCCAATCAAAGATGATCATAAAAGTCAAATTTGGTCAAATTACCAGTCTTACAATTTCAGCCTTGTCAATGTCAAAGTCAGCAACAGTCAATGCTGCCCTAACCAATCAAAGTCATGCTCCAATGTGCTCATAAAATTTTGGTCAAGGCAACAATAAATTTGGCCTCTTTCACTCAGTCAAAGCTAGTCAAAACAGTCCAAGAATTCTGCCCATAAATTGGTCAAAGTCAATAGTGACCTGTGGAAACCTTAGCTCCAAATCAACAGTCAAAGATGGTCAATGCATGCCCAGAATTTTGGTCAAAGGTCTCCCTGAATTCGACCCCCAAGAACAGATCATAATTTGGTCAAAATTAGCCCAAGTGAAGCAAAGTCAAACCAGGTCAAAGCAATCCCAAAACAGAAGTCAACCTCAGTCAACAGATTTTCTCTCTCCTCCTCTTGCACATGTGAACTCAGACCCTGCAATTTCAGATCGGATCGAACCAAATGAAGAAGATTGATGTGTGATGTGATGCCTCCAAGTGATGCCATCTTAGGTGTATTTATAATTTTAATATGTGGTCTTGGGGGGGGGGGGGCGGCGGGGGGTTGAATGTCTCCTTTAGGCCAACTTGTACTTTTGAATATGACTTGGACCATCATTAAAAATAATATTTTTTTCATGTGCAAATTCGATTTTTCCAAGGGCAAGTGGGGTCTCCTTAGAGTTTGTTGGGCTGCTCCAAGGAGGGAATTTCTCCCTCAACTGCCATTTTATATCACTCCCTCTCAGCTAGGGAGTAATTTATGACTGCATCATAAATCTCATCTCGGATGTAGTTGTCTCATCATTGTTGCATCATATCACATCTTGTCTTATCTCATATTATCTCTGCTCACCTGCTGAACAAAGATGTCTCTATCTAAGGAAGAAGAATCATCATATGGGAGATTAATCTGCCACCCTATATCCAATGACGATAGATGAGATACCACTTACTATGAGAGGTAAGGATCATACATAACCTATTTTCCAATGATCTTCCCACCTTGATCCTCAAGAATGAAGTGGTAGAACACCTGCATCCAATCACTTGGGGGAGATACACACTTACCACAAGTGGTAAGGATCAGATATGTCCCAAGTCTCCTCACCCATTAGCCAGGTGGGTGGTAATCCCAACAACCCATTTTGTGGGTAGAATGCATACTGGGGTATACTCGGTCAAGTCCCAGACTTGACAGTATGGGGATATACACACTTAACATTTCTGGTAAGGATCAGGCACATCCCTACATTGACAGTGGGGGAGATACACACTTACCATTTCTGGTAAGGATCAGACACATCCTATTGTCTAGGAATTCCCTCAACCCTAGGAGCTTTCGGACTCCATTCCCTTCTCGACGCTTAAAAGACAGGGGGGAAGAGCATAACTCAGTGTTCTCGATCAACCATGACCATTTCCTAGAAGGGTCACCTCCACTAATCCAAGTTCCTCTTTGAAAGCCAAGAACTTCCCTTTCAACAAAGGCTTGGTAAGTATGTTAGCTATATGCTCATCAATCAAAATGTGATGGAGTCTTATGGCTCCTCTTTGCACCATATCCCAGATATAGTGATATTTGATCTCAATGTGCTTGGACCTGTCGTGGAACATAGGATTCTCGGAAAGTTTGATCCCACTCTTGTTGTTGCAGTATATCACTAATGTATCCAATACCTATTTAAACAACTCTCCAAAGAGCTTCCTCAACCACATTGCCTCATAGCAAGCCATACTAGCAGTAATATATGCAGCCTCAGCCATGCTGAGGGCAACAAACTTCTGCTTCTTGCTCATCCAAGATATCATGGCAGACCCCAGGCTAAAACAACACCCTGATGTGCTCTTCCTATCAACAACATTTCCAACCCAATTAACATCAGTGTATGCGTGAAGTTTCACGTCTCCGACTGTGTATCTCAATCCAAGATTGACAGTCCCATGCTGCTATCTCAACACATGCTTAGCAACAACCCATTGTGCATGTAGTGGCTCCAACATAAATTGACTCTAGAGTGTTGACAACAAAACATATCTCCGGTCTAGTGTTCACCAAGAACATTAGTGCCCCAATCAACTGCTGGTACTCAGAAGGATTTGCTAGTTCATGTCCCACAACATCACCACATAACTTCTTAAAATTCATCTCCATCGGTGTGGCCATGGACTTGCATTCCACCATTCCAAATCTTTCCAATAACTTGACAACATATTTCCCTTGAGAAAGGAAAATCTCACCAGGTCTCTGCCACACCTCTAAGCCTAGGAAGTAGTGCATCAAACCAAGGCTTTTCATCTCAAACTCAGAGGCTAACTCCCTCTTACATTGGAGAATAAGAGGCTCTCCAGCCGTCAAGAATAAATCATGAACATTTAATACCAAAATCAGGGGCATCATACCTTGGATGTCTTTGAAGTAGAGATTCAGATCAACTTTGCTTCCCATAAATCCAAGCTTCATTAGATAGTTATCAATGTGGGCATACCAAGCCCTGGGGGCTTGCTTCAATCCATAAAACGCTTTGTTTTGCCTGCACACATGATTCTTTTTGTCATGCTGCTCAAAACCCTGTGGTTGCTCCAAGTATACCTCTTCCTTGAGAATCTCATGTAGAAATGCAACCTTCATATCCATCTGGTGAAGTGTCCATCCCTGGCTAGTAGCAAGAGCAACGATAGATCGGATGGTAGTATATCGGGCAACCAGTGCGAAGATATCATCATAGTTCTATCCATCTTTCTAGGAGAATCCTCTAGCCACGAACCTCGCCTTGTAACTTCAACACCATGCTTGATTTTGTAGATCCTTTTTGAAGTCACAACAGATTTCCTTCCGGGTCTCAAAACCACTTTCCACACATCATTCTTCATGATGGACTCATATTCTTGGACCATACCATCTTTCCATACTCTCTTTCACAACTTTTTCAAAGGTGCATTGTTCAACCTGTATAATCATTAATGTTGCTCATAGCTACAACATATCCCTGATATCAGCATGGCTTCTTGTTTTCCCTACAGGTTCCTCTTGTAGTAGCATGCCTCTTAGCATCTTGTAAGGTGTCACGAAGTCATAACAGTCTCTTCCTGGTAGGAAGATCACACGGAGGGGGATCCAAGGGGTCCATGGGTTCCAAGGGATCATCAATAAGATCAAGCTCAGACTCAAGCATAGGAGGCTCCTCTTGTACATCCATGACATCATCCTTTTTGTCAACATTGGTAGGGGGGGAGTGTCCCTTGCTTTCCCAAGAGCAACATCTTCATCAAATGTCACAACCCCGCCCTTTGACTAGGTACATGTATTCTATAAGCTTTATAATTTTCACAATAACCAACAAAAGTACTTTTTTTTCGAAAGCTTCCAGCTTGGTCCCCTTCTCCTTTGGCACATGAAAGTAGATGAGGTAGCCAAAAATCCTCAAATGTCCAACCTCGGGCTTTACATCTGTGAAAGCTTCTTCAGGAGTCTTGTCACCCCAAGCTTGATGAAGAGTCCTATTTTGACATAGACAACAATGTTTGTAGCTTCTCCCCATAGAAAATTTGGCAACTTTTGATCATGTAGCATAGCTCTGGATACTTCCATGATAGTCTTGTTTTTCATTTTAGATGCACCATTTTGTTTAGGTTGTAAGGTACGATGGTCTCCTTTTTAATTCTAACTTTCTTGCAAAAGTCAATAAATTCACATTGTTAGACCTAGAAATTTTGATCTTCTTTCTGGTTTGATTTTCCTTCAGTGCCTTGAAGTCCCTGGCCTAAACATGTCAAATGCCTGGTCCTTGTTCTTCAAGAAGGAAATCCATATCTTGCGAGAAAAGTCATCCACAAAGAATATATAGTACACGTATCCACCAAGAGAGGTCACCGGCATGGTTCCACATAGGTCAGAATGTATAAGTTGAAGAATTCCACTGGTCTTGCTTCTATTAGAAGGGAATGGTCCCTTCACATGTTTTCCACTAGCACATCCTTGACAAACTCCTTCACGATCTACTCGAACCTCAGGCATTCCAGAAACCATCTTTCTCACCATAGGCAAGGTTTCATAGTGAAGGTGAGCAAATCTTCGGTGTCACAACTCACATTGATGAAAAGCATCATGAACTAGGGCTCACATACAACTCCCACAAACTTTATATAGGCTTTCGTTTCTAGTCCCAATTGTGAAGGCATCTCTCATGCTAGTTCTCCTTGGCCAAGCAAGGACATTCCCATTAATGAATGCAACCTTGAAACCCTGTGGCAGAAATTGAGACAAGGTGCTTTTTCAATCCCGACACATATAAGACATCGTGTAGATATATGATTTGACCATAGCTCAAATGAAAAGAAATAAATCCAAACCCCTTCACAGGATAGGCAGAATTGTCTCCAAGTATTATCTTCAAATCAAAGTTCAAACTCCATCTCAACCAAGTTTGAGAAAACTTCTCTATAACCAGTGAAATGTCTAAACACCCCACTATCGACCAACCAGCTATCAAAAGAATCCGGAGGAGAGGAACTAGAAAGAGCAGAAACAAGAAAGTACTCAGTTTGAGTTTTAGCTGCATTATTAACATACCCTGCATTTCTTGATCTCTTTTGAGGACGATGACCTTCTTCATGAAAGTAGGAGTATCTCTTCTTCTTCTATTATTGGACCTGTTGTTGTTGTAGCCACGATTGTTGTTGTTGGATCTTGGAGCATTACTTTTCTAGACAATCTCGGGCATATTGACCATGCTTGTGGCAATTGTAGCATTGAACTTGTGACATGTCCCTTCTAGTTATTCTATTGGAGTTCTTGAATGCTAGAGCAGGCTTTCTTGAATTAGATGATCCTCCTCTTTCTTTCCTCCTCTTGGCTTGAGTAGCAAATGCAATGGGTTCTCCTTCTTCATGCTTTTGTATTCTTCCTCTAGAGATCATCTTGGTCTCCTCTTGAGTGCAGTTGCCCAATAGCTCATCAAATGAGGGAAACTTGTCATTGTTGTTAATGGTTATAATAAATGTCTCCCAAATTATAGGAAGACCTCCAAGGGCTATCAACACCAGCTCTCTATCAAATACAATCTCCCCAACAGTCAAAAGTTGATCCTTGAGTTGAGATATCCTCATGAAGTATGCTTGTATGGTCTCCTCCTTGTTCATCTTGATGTCCTTGAGTTGATTTTTCAAAGAAATAAGTTGGCTCAAGTTGTTGACTTCACAGATCCCAACCAGCTTATCATACATTTCCTTAGACTTCTTCAACTTCGAAACATAAGTGATCAAATGATCTCTTAAAGAGTCAATAATGATTTTCTTAGCTTTGATCTCACCTTTTGTTGGAGAATGTAGCTATGGTTGGTCTTCATAATGCCATAATTGGGTTTGGAAAAGCAATTTATTATTTTTCCAGCATGTTTATCATGCTTTCAAAATTTGTATTTTTACAAGTCACGATTTTCATGACATTAAAGAAAAGGAAAAGAAGTAAAATTTTCATTTGTTACATAGCTTCAAGATCCTCCACAAGTGCTAAGTCGGATAGCTAATAGTTCAGGTCAGCTTGCCCCTCACAGACACCCATTCAAGTCACCTTGATGCATATATATAGAACTTAGATCACTTCTTGAAGGTCATTGTCAAAAGGAGTAACAAATCATCTTCTATTCACCTGCTCGGAGGTCTGTACAAGAAGAACAGATATATTCTATACAAAGAAGTCCTGAAGGGTAGCTTAAGGTCAAGAAAGAGTTTGAATTCTGAGCTATCTCAGAGAGTTGAAGTCTGACAAGGGTCCGAATTGAGCCACCACAGAGAGCTTAATTCTGACATGGGTCCAAATTCTGAGCTACCATGGAGAGTCGAAGTTTGACAGGGGTCTGAAATCTGACCTACCACAAAGAGTCGAACTCTGTTAAGGGTCCAAATTATGAGCTACCACAGAGAGCCGAAGTTTGTCAAGGGTCTAAAATCTAAGCTACCACGAGAGCCGAAGTTTATTAGGGGTCTGAAATATGAGCTAAAGCAGAAGGCCGAGGTCAGTCACATATTACAGGGGTTCAAAGCACTGATACAGAGGTCCGAAAATTTGATTGCAGGAATCTAAAATCTACGTTTAAGAGAAAAGGACTAATCCAAGGCCTAGTGAAAGCTGAACTATATACAAGCTGCTTCAAGGTCATGTGTCTTGAGATTAGTGGTTGAAGACAAAGGGTAATATTGTCTTCAAAAGTAGAGTAAGAGGCCTATTCTCTTGTTAATCTGGTTGGACAATGCATTGTGGAGCTTGAAGGAAAGTCTTAGCACTTGTGGAGATTGTCTTGGGTTGGAGATTTCCTATTGACTGGATTATGTAAGAAAAGGTTTGTTGGGTTTCCCCTTGGTGGTTTTGCCTTGGCCTCTGGCTTAATTACTGGTGTGTCCTTTGTGCATTGTGATCTTTGTTAATAAGTGTATAATTGCTTGTTGACACAAATTAAGGAAAGAAAACACTAAGATAAATATAAATTGAAGTCACAAGTAATTATCCAAATCAAAGATTCTATATTGTAACCGAAATTCTAACATGGTATTAGAGCACATGGTTGAAAAGCTTTGGTGAAGGAAAGGACAGTGTGATCAAGATCATTCTTGGAGACTGAATCTTTGTTGAAGAGGCACAATTATTCTAATCTGATTTATACTAATGGCATCCTCAATGAAATTAGAGAACAAGTTACAAGGGGCTTCAAATTTCAGGGGATTGAACTTATCTTGGCAAGAAACAAAGTTTTGGATATTGTGAAAGGCAAAATCAAAGAACCATCAGATGATGCAGAGAAAGAAAAATTCAAGGAAAATGACATAATTGCCGTGAGCCTCATTGTGGATTCAGTCAAAGACAATCTAATTCCTATTATTTCTAACCTTCATACCTCAAAGAAGATGTATGATGCTCTGTCTAATCTGTTTACAATAAAAAATATTGGTCAAATAGCAAGCTCGGAGAAAGAGATTCGAAATATCAAGATGACAAAAGATGACACCGTGTCTTCATATTTTGTAAGGATATCTCGTCTAAGAGATGAACTTCAAGCAATTGATGAGGACATCCCAGATAAAGAACTTGTAATCTCAACACTCTTAGCGTTACCTAGATCTAGGAATGCTTTTGCTACTGGTATAAATAGCAGAAAAGAGGCTCCATCTTTTGAAGAGTTGTGGACAACTTGCTCTCGAGAATAAACTAGACTCACACTAATGGAAAGAAACCAAGAAGAAGAAAATTCTATCTCTAATGCTTATGCAACTTGCTTCAAGAAGAAAGGAAAAAGTAAGAAATTGGGTGTTCAAAACAAAGTCTCAAGTAAAAATCCTTCTCAACAAAAGAAGACAGATTTATCAAAGTTCCAACGTTTCGATTGTCACAAATTTGGTCATTATAGAAACCAATGTCCTGACAGATTGAATGACAATAGGAAAAGAGAAAGAGATTAGGTTGTTGTTACTAACACTAATGAACCAACAAAGAAGGCCAACACAGAAGATTCCGATGTCAGAGATTTATACTACTGAACAAGAGAAAGTTTAGGGTTTTAAGGGTTTTTGACAAAACCCTAGTGTAATATATCCCTTGTGTAAAAATATACTTGGGTTTTTGACTTTAGGTTTGTGAGCAAAAGCCTAATATGAATTATATGCATAATTGACTTTAGGGTTTTTGGACAAAAAACCTAGATAGATTCATTGTTTGCAAAAGAACAATCAGGGTTTTCGACTTTTTGATTTCTAGGGTTTGTAAGTCTAGAAAGGCTTGATAAGAGAATGTATAGGGTTTGGACAAAACCCTAGTATGAGTCGCTGAATCGAAGAAGCCCTAATTATGTCTAGATCGGGGACGTTGATCTACTAGATGGATGTGCGAAGTACAAGATCAAGAGGGAGGTGTTGCTGTTCACAAAAGATAAGCGCTCTATCTCCCTTCTTGTACTATTATTGATTTCTTTAATAAAACTAGTCTCTTGCTTTTTTCTCATTACTTGATTATAACTATTCTTTTGTGATCTATCCCAAGAGAATTGTAGGTAAATGATGGTTTAAGCTAGAAGAAGTTATAATATCAAAACAAAATCTGTGACAAGTCTTGGATTTAGAGGGAGCTTTGAATCTTGAGAGGGTTGTAGATTTAGAGGGAGCTTTGGATCTAAAAGAATTATGAATTTAAAAGAACCTTTGGACTCAGAGGGAATAGTTTAATTTTCAAGTTTTGAGGTATGTATTCAAGTATTATCTTTAAATTATATTTAATGGCTAGGGTATTTTGAAAGCTGCGATAGGTCTTTGACAAGCCTCTGTCTTGGATGAAGTACATGAACTTCAGGGACAAGCTTAAACTTGTTAAGATATGTTCTCTCAATAAGTGTTGAGAAATCTAGGGGCAACTAGATTAGGTGATTTCTCTTTGATAACTACTTGTGATGTATTTTTACTTAACTTGATTAGCTTCTTCTTTCACTTGATTATTAGTATTCTCTTCATCAAACAACTACCAAACCATAAAGAACAATAAGACAAAGGACACAAGATATATGCGATCAACTAGGGTTAAAAGCTCTTCAACTGAGAGGAAAACCCGCAAGAATTCTTCTCTTCGTATAGAATCTTCAATTGACAAATTCCAAGACCCATGACCCTTGACCAAGACCCTCCAAGTCCAAGTCAAATTGTTAAAATTAGCAACTAGGGCCAAACTCCACATGGGTCATCTTATTTGGGACAACTGATATTTTTCTTGGATTCCTCTCTCTGAGAGGTGTAGGTTTGATCTAAATATCATCCGATTCTGACATGTACAAATGAAGTTATGAATTTATTTTGGTTATGGTCAAATTGTTAAGGTCGACCAACAAACTTATGTAGGCTCAGAAGCCCAACAATCACGTCTATTCATCCTCAATGTTGCATAAAAATTGAAGGCGACTTAGCCTCAATTGGGCACACTCATCTTCACACTTCTCTCTCTCTCCTCATTGTTTGGGTACGGATTTCTGGGCCTCTCTCTCCACACGTCCGAAATTCCAAGAGAGCGAAATTTTAGGAGGCTGAAATTTTAGGAGAGCGAAATTTCAGGAGACCGAATTTTTGGATAGTTTGACCAAGTGTTGACCAACATGCGTTGACCTCCTTTGACTGCATTTTTGTGAGGGCTATCTCTGTTTGGGCAGACCGCATTTATGGGCACAAAAATTGAGGCTAAACGTTGACTGCAGCTAGGGCTGACCGTAGGTGGGCTGTTTGACCAGACTTTGGTTGGGCTGAATTTGATTGTTTTGAGGGTTGTTTTATATTGCTGTTTGGAGGCCGAATTTGACTGAAATTGATTGATTTGCTGAGGGTCAAATCTGCCTTATTGACCAACGTTGACTTTTCTATTTAGGGTTCTTTTGCTGCTGTTATAAATTATCAGATTTGTAAATTGTACTATCTCTCTGCTGAACTATTGAAGACTAAAAGAAGATTTGATCAAGGGTTTCCCCACATTGGGGTTTGTCACTGGCTGGTGCCACATCTTGTGTCCTCTTGTCTTGGCTGGTCTTCTATTGTTTATGTTTATTTTCTATCTGCATTTTACTATCATGTTGATGTGATTGCTAATTTGAGTATTGATACTGGGCTAATTAAGAAATTGAAATAAAATTGCTTTAAAGCCTAGAACATAACATTGTTGCCCTAAAATTAACATGGTATCAGAGCTAGGTTAAGGCAAAGCCCAAGCAAGAGTGAAAGAGCAATCACCAAAGACAGTTGGACAAAGTAAAAAGGCTCAATGGGTTCCTCATCTTACTTCCTGGCTGAAGACAAGCTCCATGATAAATCTGACTATCATGGATGGAATATGTCTCTTGATTTGACCTTGGAAGAAAAATAAGTGATGGATTATGTGCAGGGTAAAATCCCTGAGCTTCCTTCAAATGCACCGGTTGTTGCAAAGACCAAGTACAATAGGGCTGAAGTCAAAGCGAAGAAGATTATCAGGGATTCCATTGACAAGCATTTGGTGGCCTATATCTCCGAATTGAAGACCTCCAAGTAGATCTACGACAGGTTGGTCGACATGTTCAAGGTTAGTAATGCTAATCAAATTTTATTTCTCAAGAATAAGTTGAAGGATATTAAGAAGGGCAAGGACGAGGATATTCAATCCTATTTCTTGAGGATTACTGAGATCAAGAATGATTTACTCTCGATTGGAGAAGTCATTCCTGAGAGGGAACTTACTCTCACCACCCTTGGAGGACTCCCACCTGAGTGGTATGTATTTAGAACCACCGTCCTCAACAATAATCAAATTCCAGAGTTTGAAGAATTGATGTCGAGATGCATTCAAGAAGAAACAAGAATGGTGGAGCAAGAAATGCCTTCTAATAGAAGAAACCCCACTACATTCTCCGCTCATGCCAAAAGGAGAAATAATGTAGGGTCTAAAGGTCATTTGCATGGAAAGCCTGGATCTAAGGGAGTGTCCAAATAGAAGGGACACATCGCATGATGATGATCACAATCATTCCAGGGGCAACTTCGACAACAACGATGAAAGGAATGGCAGGTCCAATGGCAAAGGAAAAGGGAATGCGGGACATCAAGGAAATGGTCGACCCTCCAAGAATTCAAGGAACTCCATGTATAAAGAATCAAATGTTGTTAACAATAAGCAAAAAGAGTACTATCTTATATCGGCCCTCTCCACTACCTCTCCTCCGGACACTTTGGAAAATTGGCTGATTGATGGTGGTGCCTCAAGGCACTTCAACTGGATACAAGTAAGCCCTCTCTAATCTGATAGAAAAATAGACAAACTTGGAGATCATCCTTGGAGACGATGCCACCTATCATGTGAAGGGAGTAGGGAATGTTACCCTTCAATTGAATCAAGGTAACATTATTCATTTGCAAGAAGTACTATATGTACATGATCTCTTGAAGAACCTAGTGTCCATTTCAGCCATGGAGGACAAAGGATTCAAGGTGGCATTCATCGATGGAAAGGTATGTGTTTGGAAAAGAAATTTTAAAGATGCTTTTACTCTTGGGTTTAGGGTTGACACTTTGTATGAAGTTGGAGGAAGTCCATTGGGAGCCATGTCTTGCAACACACCTCTACAATCTGAACTATGGCATCGGAGGTTTGCTAATCTTCATTATAAGGCCCTACCTAATGTGAGACAGATGGTGACAGGTATGCCTGAGTTCAAAGTAGAGCATAAAGGTGTATGTCTGGAATGTGCCGAAGGAAAACTTACAAGGGGACCATTCCCCTCAAGTAATAGCAAGACCACAGATATATTGCAATTGATCCACTTTGACATATCTGGTATGGTGTGGCTGAAAGGAAGAATCACTCTATTGTAGAAGCAGTTCGTGCCATGCTTCATGATCAAGGCCTTCCGAAGTTCCTATGGGCTGAAGCTGCAAATACCGCAGTGTATGTTCAAAACCGATGCCCTCATCAAGCATTGGACTCCTAGACTCCCGAAGAAATGTTCACTGGTAAGAAACCCGATGTCTCTCGTTTTAGAATTTTTGAAAGTCCCGTATATTTTCATGTGCCGAAAGAGAAAAGAAGCAAATTGGGTGCATCTGGGAAGAAAGGAATCTTTGTGGGCTATAGTGAAAATTCTAAGGGATATAGAATTTATGTAGTTGGTCAAAAGGAAGTTGAGATAAGTCATGATGTCGCCTTTGACGAAGATATGGCCCTCAGGAAGATATGGCCCTCAGGAAATCAGGGTGCAAAAGAAGACAAAACGATGCCTAATGTTGATGAACCTATGGATCCTATTGATCCTCCTCCTTGTGAGCCCTCCTCCCTCAAAAGGAGACCCTCATGGCTTAGGGAGACTCTCGAAGATGCCGAGAGACACATTGCACCAAGGGGGACTTTCCGTGAAAGCAAGAAGCCGAGCTGGTATCAAGGATATTTGACTGCCATGAGCACTATCATCCAAAATGAGCCTTCATCATTCGAAGAAGCCGTGAAGCATCAAGTATGGAAGGATGCTATGAATGAAGAATACGAGTCAATTATGAAGAATGATGTCTAGGATTTGGTCCCTAGACCCCAGGACAAATCGATTATCACCTCTAAGTGGCTCTACAAAATCAAGCATGGCGCTGATGGAAGTGCAGACCCTCTCATTCACAAATGTAAGAGGGAGTTGGCTTCTGGATTTGAGATGAAGGACCTAGGACCGATGCACTATTTCCTAGGGTTGGAGGTCTGGCAAAAGGCAGGTGAAATTTTCCTCTCTCAAGGAAAATATGTTGTGAAGATATTGGAAAGATTTGGGATGGTGGACTGCAGGTCTGTGACTACTCCAATGGAACTTAACTTTAAGAACTTATGTGGTAGTGCTGCTGGACTTGAATTGGGAAATGCTTCTGAGTATCGTCAACTCATAGGAGCACTGATGTTCTTGTTGAACTCCCCGTCCGGTCATATGTTTTGTAGTTAAGACATTAAGCCAATATATGGTTGAGCCTCATCATATACATTGGATTGGTGCCAAGAATCTTTTGAGATATCTTCGGGGCACAATCACTCATGGATTGAGATACACTGTCGGAGATGTGAGGCTGTATGGTTATTCTAATGCTGATTGGGCTGGCAGTGTGGTGGATTGCAAGAGCACTTTTGGATGCTGTTTTTCTTCGGGTTCTGCTTCGATATCCTGGATGAGCAGGAAGCAGAAATCGGTTGCCTTGAGCACTGCCGACACTGAATACATAGCTGCTAGTATGGCCTCTTGTGAAGTTGTCTGGTTGAGGAAGTTCTTCAGTGAGTTGTTTGGACATGTGTTGGATACCACCGTGATCCTCTGCGACAACCAGAGTGGGATCCGATTATCAGAGAATCTCGTGTTTCATGATCGCTCCAAGCATATAGATATCAGGTACCACTTTATCCGAGATATGGTACAACGAGGAGCAATAAGGCTCCATCACATTGGGATTGATGAGTAGGTCGCCGATATTCTGATAAAGCCCCTGGGGAAGGTCAAGTTCTTGGCCTTCCGAGAACGACTTGGAGTCATGGAGAGACCCTCTTATGAGGTTCCTATATGAGATGGACATTGAGCTTTAGGAGCTTTGGGGGGCTTGGGGTACTTCTTGGAGCGATGAGCAACCATAGGGTGAGTGGTTCAGCCTTCCCCTAGTGGTTTGCTGTGTACAGGGTGAGTGGTTCAACCTCCCCCTGCGATACTCCTTGGCGACATGTAGGTAGGATGAGTGGTTCATCCTTCTCCTACTAAGACATCCTACCCATGCAGTTTGGGACTCATGGGAAGTACCTTTCATCTGGCCAATGAGTAGGGGAATGAGGATAGGGACCATAGTACTATCGATGGACGCATCGTGTACTACTGTACTCCCTATGCTAGGATGACCGATATTGACTTGGGATCAATTGGAACTAACTTTGGGTCAGTAAGAGTGGTATGAGACACTCTCTTTTGATTGGAACTAACTTTAGGTCAGTAAGAGTGGTATGACACACTCTCCTTTGATTGGGACTGACTTCGGGTCAGTAGCGAATGGTATGATACATTCTCGATCACTTCTTCTCTTCATAGTTCAGCAGAGCAGAGCAGTGCATTGATGGCAGAGATAGTACAGATTGGCAGATGGATTAGCAAGTGGAGTTCTCCCTAATTGAGAGGGAGTGTTAAAATTGGTAACTAGGGCCAAACTCCACATGGGTCATCTTATTTATGACAACTGATATTTTAATTGGATTCCTCTCTCTGAGAGTTGTAGGATTGATCTAAAGATCATCCGATTCTGACATGTACAAATGAAGTTATGAATTATTTTGATTATGGTCAAATGTCAAGGTCGACCAGCAAACTTATGTAGGCTCAGAAGCCCAACAGTCACGTCTATTCATCCTCAACGTTGCATATAAATAGAAGGTGACTTAGCCTCATTTGGACACACTCATCTTCATGCATCTCTCTTTCTCTCCTTATTGATTGGGTACGGATTTCTGGGCCTCTCTCTCTCCACGTCCGAAATTTCAGGAGAGCGAAATTTCAGGAGGCCAAAATTTCAGGAGACCGAATTTCTGGACAATTTGACCAAGCACTGACCAGCATGTGTTGACCTCCTTTGACTGCGTTTTTGTGAGGGCTATCTCTGTTTAGGCAGGCCGCGTTTCTGGGCACAGAAATCGAGGCTAAACATTGACTGTTGACCAGTGTTGACTGCAACTAGGGCTGACAATAGGTGGGCTGTTTGAATGGGCTGAATTTGACTGTTTTGAGGGCTATTTTATCTTGTTTTTCAGAGGCCGAAGTTGACTGAAGTTGACCGATTCGCTTAGGGTCAAATCTGCCCTGTTGATCAGCGTTGACTTTTCTGGTTAGGGTTCTTTTGTTGCTGTTATAAATTGTCAGATTTGTAAATCGTACTATCTCTCTCTGCTGAACTATTGAAGACTAAAAGATGATTTGATCAAGGGTTTTCCCACATTGGGGTTTGTCCCTGGCTGGTGCCACATCTTGTGTTCTTTTGTCTTGGCTTGTCTTCTACTGCGTATGTTTATGTTCTATCTGCATTTTATTATCATGTTGATGTGATTGCTAATCTGAACATTGATACTGGGCTAATTAGGAAATTGAAGTAAAATTGCTCTAAAGCATAGAACATACCATTGTTGCTTAAAATTAACACAAATCTTCTCCTTGATGTGCTTTCCTTCAAGTCAATGCTAGTCAAGCTTGCTTTCCAATCTCAAATTTTGGCCCTTCTTCAGAATTTTAGCTTGCTATATTAACACTGTAATTTCGGCCCTTTTTTGCAGTAACCCTAGTTCACATGTGTGGCTAGGGGATGGACGAAATTGTCTCCTTTCTCCTCTTGACTTGATTTCCTTTGCTTGAGATTTCGACTTGCAAAGACCTTTCTTAGCCCAAAACTTAACCCTTGAAGATGACTGCAATTTGATGCTTGCTGCTACAGAAAGATGCCCTAATGCTTTGTGCGTGTGGAGGAGAATAACCCAAAAAACAGACACACAAGTACTTCGATATTCTTCCTTCTATTTCTCCTTGTTTTTGCTAGAATTAGGCTTCCTTTTCTTCCTTGATCGAACTCCTTCTTGCTTGAATGAATGCCTCCTTGAATGATGCTGAGTTCTTCTTTATATAGGCTACCAAGGGTCCCTTAATAGGCTGACATGTCCTTCTAGGTAGGTCGACTAGCTCTTTTGAAGGCTGACTTGAAGTTTGCTCCTCCTTTTGATGTCATAAAGTTCATCTTCATCATTATGGAGCTTTCATCTTTTGTAGGGCATCGACCATCCATCACTTTCCTTCACGAGCCACTTCAGTCATGTCATCCTTCTCTCTGTCAGAAAGTGATCCTCTAATCCCCATCCGGATTTTTCCTCATACAACTACCTCTTTCAAGTCATGTCTCCAGGATCTTTCATCCAACCACATGAGTGCTAGTTGTAGGTGACATCTACAACTCTCTTTTCAGTAGCCTCGTATTAACCCATCCAGATGTTGTTCAAAAATAAAAAATGAGCATCAAATCAAAGTTACCTTTTGTGATGGCCTTTCATCATGACATCTTGCTTGCCTGCAACGTCCAGCACATTTATAAACACATCTCCAAGACTTCATGTGTTAAGGGTCTTCTTTCTTTTACAAACCTTATCAAGGTCTTCATACCTTCTCCATGGAGATGTTACATCATATTCTTTATCGGATGTTGATTCCTTAACTTATGAGACCATAGTTGCAACTTTACGATCTCTTCTTCCTTCCTTCACATATTGCTTCCCCAGGAACTTCTTGACAAAGTTCCTTCATCATGATTGTCAACCACCTCATATTCCATATGAGGACATATTATGTTGGTTTCATCTTGTCAATATGTGAACCTTGCTTTCATGCATTTTTCAAAGGAAGAGATCTCCTTTCTTTTGATCATGTTCATGAGATAGAGCATTTTCTCATGCTATCTGCAACTATATGATGACATGACTTAATCTATCAAATATATACATACCTCTTTCCTCCTTTTGGTCATCGAGACTTCCTTCCACAACTTCCTTTCCTTGATTGAGAGTACTTCAGTCAACTTGTCCTTCTACACTCTGTCACCATACCATCATCCTTCTAAACAATGTATCCACACAAGGTGGAATGATCAGTGAGACACTTGCTTCTTCCATGTAGAGGTGAACCTTCTAATGAAGATTCCAACAAAGGATCTTGATTATCCTCATCCCGCAAATACTAGATGACTTTCTTTCTTTCAACCATATGTACTACATAAGGTTACGAAGAGCTACTTTATGTGATGACTGTTATATCCATGTCGAGTTCTACTTCAACTATTCTTTCAAGCTTCTCTAATGATGTCATGAGCTCTTGCTTCAATGGTATGCTTCTAGTATGATGCCATCTTCTACTAAGATGTATGCATTAGAGAAACCCTAATAGTGAAGATCTATCCCTTTGGATTTCTTCACATTAGGTTCTTCCACTTCTTCAGTGATATGAGCTTCATTTCTTTCTTTCCTTTTGTTGTCCTTCTTGAATTTCGGACAATCTCTTTTGTAATGCCCATATTCCTGACAACCATAACATTGGATTTTTGACATATCCTTCTTCTTCTTTTTTTGAGGACCAAACTTTCCTTTCCTTTTAGCCATGGCAACAAATGCTTCAACCTGTTCGTTTGATCCTACACTGCTTTTTGCCTTCAATCTGGTTTCTTCAATTTTACACAATGACCAAAGTTCACTGAATGGGGTGGCTTCCTTCTTTTCAAAGATGCTAGATGTGAAGTTGCCCCATTCCTCTAGAAGTGCATTGAGCACTATGGTGGTCATTTCTTTATCAGACATTATTTCTCCCAACTCTGGTAGTTGGTCTCTTATTTCTAATACCTTCATAAAATATGGGGCTATTCCATCTTCCTTTGAGATTTTCGTTTTGTATAGCTCATTCCTAAAATATATCACTCCTCCAGCAATACTAATGGAGAACAATTCTACTAGCTTCTCATATATTTCTCTTGATGTCTCCAACTTTGCAACATATGGTATGAGGGGATCCTTGATGGATTCTATAAAGATCCTTTGAGCCCTAATTTCCCTTTTCATATACTTGGCTAGGGCTTGAGCTTCTTCCTTTGGAGGCTTAGTGATTGATCCCTTAACATGTTCAATGACTTCATTTTCTATGAGGATCAAATCTGTCCTCTTCTTCGATGCAAGAAAGTTTGATGACCCAACCAATTTGTTGCTTTCCTTGCAAAATGAAGTCATTTTAAAAGATTCAGATATATTTATAAAGGTACTTACTTGTGAGATACTCCTTGATGACAATATCTTCAACTTGGTGCCTTCTTGATTCTGATGATGATGATAATAGAAGATGTCTTCCTTCGAAAGTGATCCTTGGTTCAAGGAGAGGGAGATCACCTTGATTTCTTGATGATGATGACAAGACCTCTTCTTGCTTCCATGGATGACAATGTAGAACGAGGTGGCTTTGCCAAGGTGCTTCAAATGTAGGGTCTTCCTTTGATTGAGTGGATATCAGGTCCTTGTGGACTTCTATCCTTTGTCCATTGTAAGCTTCCCAAGAGCTTCCCAAGAATGCTTTAGCTGAGAAGCCCTTTTCTTGAATGAGCTAAGGTCTTGAGGTCTTCTTTTTTTGAGATATGATGGTCCTTGAGATGAATGGTCTTTCTTGATAATTGATGCTCTTGATGATCTCCTTGTGCTTCAGCCTTTGAGTGTCCTTCTCTAAGCTGCCTTTCCTTGTTTTGTCACCTTAGCTCTAATACCATGTTGAGAAATCTAGGGGCAGCTAGACTAGGTGATTTTTCTTACTTTGATAACGGCTTGTGATGTATTTTTACTTAACTTGATTAACTTCTTCTTTCACTTGATTATGATTAGTATTCTCTTCATCAAACAACTACCAAACCGTAAAGAACAATAAGATAAAGGTAAGCGATCAACCAGGGCCTAAACCTCTCCAACTGAGAGGAAAACCCGAAAAAATTCTTCTCTTCTTATAGACTCTTCAATTGACGAATTCCAAGACCTATGACCCTTGACCAAGGCCCTTCAAGACCAAGTCAAATCTTTTCCTTGATGTGCTTTCCTTCCTTCAAGTAAACGCTGGTCAAACTTTCTTTCCAATCTCAAATTTCGACCCTTCTTTAGATATTCGGCTCGCTGTAATAGGACTGCAATTTTGACCCTTTTCTGTAGTAACCCTAGTTCAACGTGTGGCTAGGGGATGGACGAAATTATCTCATTTCTCCTTCTCTCGACTTGATTTCCTTTGCTTGAGATTTCCGCTTGCAAATGAGACCTTTCTTAGCCAAAAACTTGACCCTTGAAGATGACTGCAATTTGATGCTTGCTACTGCAGAAAGATGCCCCAATGCTTCACACGTGTGGAGGAGAATAACCTAGAAAATAGATCCACAAGTGTTTCAATCTTCTTCCTTCTATTTCTTCTTGTTTTTTCTAGAATTAGGCTTCCTTTTCTTCCTTGATTGAACTCCTTCTTACCTGAATGAATGCCTCCTTGAATGAGGTTGAGTTCTTCTTTTTATAGGCTTCCAAGGGTCCCTTAACAGGCCGACACGTCCTTCTAGGTAGGCCAACTAGCTCTTTTGAAGGCCGACTTGAAGTTTGCACCAAGGCACGGTCTTGGAGGGTCTTTTGACTCAAATAAATTTTACTTTACAATATGTAACTTGCTCAAATGGGTGTTTCATACATGACAATCATTCTCTTGACTTGTAGACTCAATGACAAGCCCTAGAAGCTCTCAATGGGAGCTTGACCTAGATCTTCAAAGACTGAGTAGCATTGTTCAGAATTCAGGGATTCGAAATTTAGAAGGTTGATGTGTGAATTTACAAAAGTATATCTTCATTCTTGTTCAAAAATTCGAAAGGCCTATAACAACGAATTAACCTCCTTATCAAGTCCGAAATATATAGTGGCAACATAAAATCCTTTTGCTAGAATCTTGGTCATCCTTCTCAAAAAATTTATAGCAGTTTTTCAATCTAACACATGTGACATTCTCAAGCCTAATTCTTTGGAAAAATATTCCTATAAGCAAGCAAATGAAGTAACCTTATAGGAAGATCTAGATTGCATTCCATAAAGGCAATTATATACCTAATCTAAAGGTCTTTTACAATGAAATACAAAGCCTTAACTAGAGGGCCAAAGGTTCAATGATCATAGAGAATCCAAATTTATAGGTAGCCAAGAAATTGAAAATTGACTGTCATGTGTAGAGATTTGAAGTAGACAGGGTGCATCCATCTTCAAATTAAAAGAAGCATGCTTGGTTAGACAGATATTATACCTTTAGAAGCAGTCCTTGTCCTCGACATCCTTGAAAGAGCAACAAGAAGATCATGGTAACCTATGCAGTAAAGGACTAAGGTATGTATAACTGCTTTATTAATATAAAGTCTAACCCAAATTAGATCAGGGTTTTGAAATCTCATTTTCTTTGTTTTAGGGTTTATAGCTAAATTCTTGTAAACCCTAGTTGGTAGAGAAACCCTAATCCCATTCTAATTTGTTCCCTCATAGAAACCCTAGTTTTTGGTCTCTAGGGTTTGTAGTTAGTCTAGGGTGAAATGGGAAATCCTAGTAAGAATATAATTGGTTTTGAAATTCAAACCCTAGATTGATGATTTGAAAGGTAACATCTAAAAACTGAGGGTTTGGATTTGAAAACCCTAGGAATTCTCCCTCTCTATAGATTCCATCAAATCCGTAGTCTGCTGTTGTACTTGTATACTTTTGGTGGTACTTGTCAAGAAAATGCTGCAGGTACATAAAGAAATGTTGATCTTATGTAGGAGGAAGCTTCCACCTTCTCACAAAAGATAAGTATTTCCTACATATATAGCTTTACTTTTGTTGCTTAATTATTACCCTTTCTCTTGTATTTTTCCCTGGAAGGAAAGTTTACAGGAATACTATAAAGAATACTTAAGGATAATGGCTAGATTCAAAGTGAGACTCCAAAGGAAGACTTGAACCATGAAAGAAATTTTGTTGCAGAAGGAGCCCTTCAAGAGGAAGCCCTACCAGGTTTGTAAAAGAAGCAACTCAAGGTATGCTTAAGACTACAAGATTTGTAGTAGTTCTTCTTCATATAAGAAGGTACGATCATTTTGTCTTTAAAGTTTGCTTTATATTTAGCTATAGAATCATGAAGATTTTCATTTGTTAGGGTGATTGATCTTTAGATTAAATCAACCCTTGTCGTATTATATCTTTTGTTCAATTTCGTAAAACCCTAACCTTTATGGTTCACTATAAAAACCTATCCTTTTGATGTTTAGGGTTTGTTGATGATATCTAGAACATATGATGAAACCTTATTTTTTAAAGGTTTGAGGAATTAGGGTTTAAGAGAAAACCCTTGTAATAGTTATTGTAAGATCCTAGGAATGAACCCTAGGTATATATGCTTCCGTATGATTGAAAACCTTAACTTGGTGTAGTTGTTGTATATCTAATATTTTGATGATTATTTCTAGGATTTATGACAAAACTCTAGTAGAGATTGATATCAGATTCAATGACATGATAATGAAACCATAGATGTAAAAAGCTTTTGCTATGATTGAAATCGTAACTTGATTTAGGTGATGGTATCTAGGGTGTGTAACAAAACCCTAGCACAGGTTGTTGTAAGAAGTCTAAGGCATTAAAGGTGTAACCGTTGTTGATTGTAAACCTAACTAGGTTCAGGTTTTGGATATTTAAAGTTTAAGTTTTTGATAACCTTAGATGTTCTCTTTGTAATAACCCTATAAAGTTAACTTCATGCTCTTGTATATTTGTGCTTGGTTGTACTTGTTGATAAGATTTGCAGGTACATAGTCTTCAAGATGTTGAAGAGGCTTACTTGATGATGATGTTGAGCATGATGGAAAGAGGGAGTTGTAAGAACCCTGAAGTTTACATTGTTGATTTAAAGGTGACTTTGTTTTCATATAAAGAATGATGTTTTGGAAGATTGAAGTTCTCTGAAGATAAGAAAGAAAGAGTCTGTGTAGCTGGAAGGTTACAGTTGTTGTTGATGGACTTGTCCCCTAGTTGAGAAAAAGCTTTGACAAAGGAAAGTGGATATCTCCCTAGTTGAGAGGGAGGGCATATTGTGACAACTATAGTAAAGAAAAAATAAGATCTGAGAAAGGCTAAAGCACTACAAATGGTTATTTGTGATTGATGAAGTTGTGAACAAGAATTGGATATTTCAAAAAGTGTTGAGGCTGAATTTGGTGCTGCTAAAGAAGTTGTAGAAGGAAGCTTCCGTCGAGATTTGTTTGGATACTATGATGACCTAAGCAACATCAAGATGATTGAGGACGCCAAAGATTGTGCTGGCATATCAATAATAAGAACTAGTATATTGGAAGTAATTAGAGTCGTGAATCTACTATATGTTCTAATGGTTGAGCAAGTAGCTGATGTGTGGATCTCTCCATGAGAAGTTCGAAAAATTGATAAGCATGCTTGGATTGGTGGATATTTCTATTTAGGTTGAAGAGGGAGAGATGAGTACCATAAACTGCCTATAAGATAGTACTTGGGAGGACACCTTGGCTTGGTTAGTATTGAGATCTCAGTTGTTGTTTGGCCTTGATGATGTCTAGATCCCGGTGTGGGAGGGTATCTTGGTCATGTGGACCTTAGTTTGTGTTGACCTTGTTGAGATACCTAGATCCCTGAGGGTTGGTGTACGGGCATAAAGGTTTGGATGGTATCTATATTGATACCAGGGTTGTACCCTGATGGTACTTATAGCAGCACGTTGCCTAGATGACACCTTAGTGTTGAGAAATCTCGGGGCATCAAGAATGGATGATTTCTCTTTGATGATAACCGCTCGTGTTATATTTTTTCTTAACTTGATTAGCTTCTTCCTTGTTTATTATTAGTGTTTTCTTCATCAAACAACTACCAAACCATAAAGAACAATAAGACAAAGGACACAAGATGTAGGTGATAAGACAGGGCCAAAGCCTCTCCACCTGAAAGGAAAACCCCCAAGAATTCTTCTCTTCTTATAGACCTTCAATTGATGAAATGTGAGACCTAGACCCTTGACTAAGACTCCTCCAAGACCAAGTCAAACCTTGCCTTTTTCTTGTCAAGGAAAAAAAAGTCAACCTTGACTTAAAATTGCTACAACTTGTCCTTCATCCTTGTCTTCGACTCCGCAACACTAGATTGCTTCCCTTCCTACAATTCTCGGCCCCCTATAGCTTCCTGCAACTTTCGCACGTGTGATGTGATTAAGGCAATTTTAGCCTTTTTTCTCCTTCGCTTGACTAACCTCTTCTCCTAAAAGCTTCGACCTTCAATTTAGACTACTTTGGCCCCAAAATTCAGCTTTTTAGGGATGACTATAATACGTATATATTTTGCAGTGGATGTCCTAGCTTCAACCCGTGCATGTGAGAGTTTCTACCCAAAAACAATCCTCAAAAGATACTTCTTTGCTCTATCTTCTCTTTTCTTCACTGACTTTTGTGTTCTTGATCGAGTTTCTTGATGTGAGATTGATGCCCCAAAGGTGGTCGACTAGTCGTGTATATATAGGCTTCTAGTCACTTCAAAATAGGTCGACTTGACACTGTTTGGAAGGCCAACTTGTTGCTTGCATCTTGACTTGGTCTTGGAGGGTCCTTTGACTCTATTTGACTTAAATAATTTTCTTTACAATATGTAACATGCCCAAGAAGGGTAATTCATACATGACAATGACTCTTATGACTTGTAAACTTAATGACAAGCCCTAGAAGCTCTCAATGGGAGCTTGACCTATAAAATACATTTCCTTGAGCCTGAAACCCATGCCTCAAGAACAACAACAATATATATATATATATATATATATATATATAATATTATATATATATATATATATAATTATTTTTTTTTTTACCTGTTTACATCAAATACATAAAATCATGGTTACATATGTCATTATGAAGACCAAACCTAGTTACATGTTTCAACACTTAGTCCCTCACAATGCCTTAGATCCTTGTATTAGTGTCTTGGAAATGACACTTGGGTCTTTAAGTTTATGAATCCTAGAAAAGGTGTCATTGACACTTGGATCTTTGATGTGTTGGATACGTTGGCAATTATGGTATCCCTAGCATTGCGTATCTTGTTGTACTCTTCATGGAACATTTCAAATTGAGGTCAACCTTTTACTGGTTGAACAACTATGAATACCTCCCTAGTTAAGAGGGAGTGCTGAGAAATGTAACTCGTATCGGTCTTCATAATTGTGTTTGAGTCATGATGTAATGTATTTGTCAAAAGAAAGAAAGGAAAATTATTTGTAAAAGAAAAATTATTTTTAAGCATGGGTTTCATGCTCTATTTATTTTGTTTCTAGTTCAAAGCACCCATTGAGTGCTTCTAGGGTTTGTGTCATGGGTCATTGTCCATGTCATCATGTAATAGACCCTTCTTGGGCTTATTGTGTCAAAGAAACAAAATTTATTTTATGTAATTGGTCATGTAAACCCTCCTCCACCAAGTCGGCCTGCCCTTCATCAAGTCGACCTCATTAAGGCAACTACAACCACTATAAATAGTAGTGCAACTCAACCTATTGGTGCATCCACTCAAGAAGTTCGATCTGTAATTGTAAGGAGGTGTGAAGACAAGGAAAAGAAGTGACAAGGCTTGAAAAAGGACAAAGAAACCCTAGCGAAGAAAGGAGAAACTCTAGCGAAGGAAGAAAGGATATTTTTCTCTTGTTTCCAGCGCACACATGTAAGGATCTAAAGTTGCAGGAGGGCTGAAGTTGCAGACCTGCACTAAGGCTGAAATTCTTGATGTAGGAGGCCGAGATTTTGTGATTGATGCAATATTGATGCAGTTTGACTTAAGTTGACTTTTGGAGTTTGGCTAATCATCTTGGGAGGCTAAGTTGGTGGATTGGAGGAGGTCTTTGTCTTGGTCTGAGGGTCTTGGTTGTCTCATTTGATTTGGTTCTAAAGGAATAGAAGATACGTTTTTGGGTTTTCCCCTAGAAGAGGGGTTTTGCCCTAACTGAGAGCCTATATCCTGTGTCATTGTTGGGTTGATCTTCATGTACTTATGTTTTTGGTAGTTGCTTGATGATAAGAAGATAAAAAAACATATTAAAGAAGATAATAAGAATTCAAAGAAATCACAAGTAACTATCAAGATAAGAACATATTTTTGCCTTTTTGATTTTCTAACACAAATATCATTGTGATCTGCAATAGAACTTGTAAGAGCAGAAAAAAAGAAATAATTATCATCATCAGTATTGTCATTCCTTGACTTCTTCTTATGTTTATCAATATCTGCAACTGAAGCACGCTGCTTTCTCTTCCTCTTCCTATTGTCCTTTCTTTCAGGGCACTTTTCCTTATAGTGACCAAACTTGCGGCAATGAAAACATTGAATCTTTGACATATCCTTCTTTCCTTGAGAGGGAGCAGGTCTTCTTCTAACATTCCTTTTCTGAAACTTTCCAAAATTTATTCTTCCTTTGCCATTCTTAGAATGGGCTGCAGATGCTTGAGAATCACCATCTTGAGGTCTTTGAATCTTCCCTTTTGATATTAGTCTAGATTCCTCGAGTACATTAGGTCCATAGCTAGGTCAAAATTTGGAATTTTTGTTCTACCACAAATGCTAGATGCAAATGAATCCCGCGAATCAAGTAAACCATTAAGAGTTGTAGTCACAAGTTCTATTTCTTTAATGCTTTGTTGAGTAGCCTTGAGTTGACCTCTCAATTGAGAGATCCTCATAAAGTAGGAAACCACCATATCATCTCTAGTCATTTTAACATCACGAAGTTGGTACCTTAAGCTCATTTTCTGACCAATGTTGTTGATGGTATACAATCCCACTAGAGCATCAAACATTTGCTTGAAAGTTTCCAGCCCTTAAACATATGGAATCAATTGATCTCTGATGGATTCAACAAGAATCTTCTTAGCTATGATTTCAGACTTCTTGTATCTTGCTTTTCCTTCATTATGTTGTGGTTCAGTGACTTTGCCTTTTACATAATCCCTAACATCATTCTCTTCAAGAATGAGGCCAATCCTTGTCTTCCAAGCCCTAAAATTTGTAGCATCTTCCAACTTATTCTTTGCCTTAGTAGATGAAACCATGGTCAAGGATTTTACAGAAGTAGGTGTCTTCAATTGTGATCTCAATGCCCTTTCCTTCACCAAAGCTCTGATACCATGTTGATTTTTCAACTACAAGATATATAAGCATAATTTTCTGTTACAGATAATTATTTCCAATGATATTATTCTTACTTTAACACATTCTAGATCATTAAGCAATTATACTTCAGAAAGTTTCAAACATAAATGTAGTAGGACAGTAGAGATCACAGTAAAATAAGCATGCACAAGAGACACAAAAATGTTTCCCTGGAAAAACCCAACCTCGGGAAAAAACCCAACAATCTTTTCTTAGGAGAAATTGCTGAATCCAACAAATGTACAATCTGAATATCCCTGTCAAACTTGGTCAAACTGACCAATCAAATCGTTTAAGTCAAACCTGGTCAAAAGAGAGAATTTCTGTTTTCTGCAACAGCGAGTCAAATCTACTCAAACACGCTGAATTTTGGCCTCTGCAACTTCTGGTCAACAAGGCAAATTTCGGCCCCTGCAACTCCTCAGTCAAACTGCGGTCAAAGGGAGAAGCAAAAGATTTGGTCAATGCAGATCAAACAGCCTAGAAAATCCACAGTCAATCCTGGTCAAAGCAAGTCAAACTTCTGGTCAACTTCACTCGTCTTTACTCTATCTCCTTCGCATGTGTGGACAGAAAATAGAGAAAAAATGACCTGAATTTATGCCAAATGGAGGAGGTCGATTGGTCAATATATAGAGGTCAAATAAGGAGGGTTTTGACCAAGGGTCAAACCCATTCATATGGTGGGGCTGACCTGAACTTCAAAAATAATATTTTAATTTCCTTTGACTTTGTTGAATTGAATACCAACCTTAGCTACAAAAATTCAACATTAGCTGGCAGTCAGTGTCAAGCATCGGAGGACAAGGGCTTTGACATGTTGACATGTTGATTTATTTCACGTTGACCAGAAGCGCATCCAAGGGATGTTTAGGGATCTAAATATTCTAGTATGATGCCTTATCTACTTTGGGAGGAATTATTGTGTAGGTTATTACTCCATGTCTATGATAAATTTAATTTGAAGTGCCTTCAAGCATTGTTGCAAGAGCCTTACCTAGAAAATATAAATTCATGTACTTCAAAATCATCAATATGATTTATTATTATTATTTTTATTTATTTTCGGGTGGGGGGGGGAATTTCCTGGTTTAACAGACTTCATTATTGTAGGACTTCAGCACTACTAAATTACTTTTTTGTCATTATTATTAACATTGTGCACCATTTATTGTCTGATTGGATTCTGTACCTAAATGAGCGTTAGCAGATATTTCCAAAGATTTTTGGGCAAAAAGGTGAAAGTGCAAAAGATTGAGCCAGATGAAACAAATGAGGATTCTTTTAAGGAAATTTCACGCCATTCCAACATTCTTCATACATGCAAGGCTTAGCTATCTTGATGAATTTTTGTGTCATGCTTTTTGTCTTTGGTACCACAATTTCTCAGTGGAATCAAATCATTAGGAAGTGACTCTGCCGTTTGGCTACGTGACCTTTCTTGTCAGGAAGCATTCTCAATTGCACTTGTGGAACTCAACTATGGGTGATTGGTATAATGGGACCTTTGGAACTACTAAAAAACATATTGGGCAGTTTACAGATATTGGATACAACCAAATTGTATAAAATTTAAATGCTACTTTGGAACTTTGTCGAGATAACTGTTAGTCTCCACTTATGCTTCAACCTTCATGCAACTTTAGTATTTATGGTCTTACCCCAAAATGTCATCTGTTATGAATAAATATATAGGAAATAATGTAAAATAATATAAATGATAATAATCATAAATAATGATTAGTTAATTAGTAATTAGGTTGCAGAGTCATGTCTAAATGAGACATGACTCTCCATGAAGAGACACCTGCTTGGTATATAAGCAAGCTTCTCACTCTCATTGTATCATTCTTATTGACACATTTAATATATAATATTTGTATCTTCATAGATATCTTTATATTCCAAGTCTTCTGGAGTAATTAATCTGAAGAAGGAACTTTGTTCGCTTCATTTGGTATCAGAGCAGTCGATCTTCTAGCCGCTCCATCGCTGCACAGAGCTGTGTTTTCCGATCCAGGTCTTTGACCGTCAAATTCACCAACATTGTTGTCATTGAAGCGTTTCACCACAAGAATTTGGAGTTTCTCCATTTCGCTATCAAGCATTTGGCCATTCAATATATATATATATATATATATATATATATATATATATATATATATATATATATATATATATATGTGTAGAGAAATAGAAAGTCAAAAAACAAAGATTAAAAAATATAGAAAAAAAAGAAAATTAAAAAAAGAAAGAAAAAGAAAATAAAATAAGTACATAAAAAAGATTAAAAAAAGATTTAAAAAAATAAATAAATTTGGCCATTCAAATTCAACCAACATTGTTGTCATTGAAGCGTTTCACTACAAGAATTTGGGAGTTTCTCCATTTCGCTATCAAGCATTTGGCCATTTCAATATATATATATATATATATATATATATATATATATGGGAGAAAATAGAAAGTCAAAAAACAATATTAACAAATATAGAAAAAAAAGAAAATTAAAAAAAGAAAGAAAAAGAAAATAAAATAAGTACATAAAAGATTAAAAAAAAAAATTTAAAAATAAATAAATTTGGCCATTCCATAATAATAATAAATTAATCTATCTATCTATATAGATATATATATATATATATATATATGGAGAGAAAATAAAAGTTAAAAAAAAAGATTAAAAAATATAGAAAAAATAATTAAATAAAAAAAGAAAAAAAAAATAAAATAAGTACATAAAAAAAAAAGATTTAAAAAAAAAAATATAGTCCGATGTAAATTTTGAAGGAGAAAATTCATATATATAAAAAGGTTCTACATTATTGATAAAAAGTGCATGATAAAGTGGAGAGGGAATCTTTCCAAATATATTTAAAACTATATGTAAGAGAAGGAAGAGTAAATAATATTATTTCTTTAAATGGTTTACAAGACAATGGTTTTAGAAACCCATGGTAATTGCCAATGGTATTTGAAAAGTAAAAGAAAAACAAAAGGAATACAAAATCTCTTTATGTGTATGGTAAGGTTTACTTTTTATGTGGAGAACATTAACTGAGTCAAAAGTACATAAGTGAACATATATTTTATATTATACCCCAAAGAGGTGAATAGCCACGTACTAGGGTTGTAACTTTTCAAAAAGAAAAGAAAAAATATTGTAAATAAAAGATATATAAAGAGAAGTATTATATTATAAAGGGGTATTTAAACAAAAGTTCAAGTCATAAAATTATTGAAAATATATATAAGTACAAAGCGGGTATTATTATAAAAGGTTACATAAGGAGAAAATATCAGTTAAGAGTTTACGTTAAAGTGAAGTTGAATTAATGTTTAAAGAGTTAGATGAAATTTAAAAAGTAAATACAAAGGACAATAAGATATTTAAAAGAAGCCAATTGAAACAATATTTAAATATTCTTTTTAAAGAAGAAAAGGAAAAAAACGTAAGTAGAAATATATAAAAAGAATAAAAAGGAGTTTTGAAATATTAAGGTATGCATAGATAAAGTGGATATTAAAAAAATAAAAGGGTAAATAAATATAATAAAAATAAAAGAAAGAGGTCAAATTACATATATATTGAAAAGATTCAAAATTCATAAAACATTATTAGATTAGACTGTGCATTGAGGTGGGTTAGGGTTAGGGTTTCAAGGTTCTATGTTTCCCTGAACTGTCTGCTCCGGTCATGCCCATTGTCTGCTCTGGTCACACCCATCGTCTGCTCGTCTTCGTTACCTGCTTACTCTTCGTGATCTCCTCGACGACCTCCCTGTAGCCCCGTTTTCCTTCCTACGCCCACGACTCCCCGATGTTAACGCTTCCACCGACAGTTCTGGTAGCTGGTGTAGACTTTTCGTGGACTATCAGTTACGGACATGGAGATTAATCAGGTTGATTATTCGGAGGATCCTTTTCCTTGGTCCCCATTTGGATGACCACACCACCCCCGATACCGGATGTGTCATTGTCTCCGAACCTTGCCTCCTTTGACATTTCCCCTAGGCGGTTTCCTTGCCATTGCATTTTGAACCGGGCCCCTCGTGTCCGGTCGACCATTTGCCTGATGTCCCTCTCACTTGGCCAGATTCCGCTACCCCTCCCCCCTCATCGTCTTCCCTACAATTCCTGGCCTCCTGCATTGACCTTGACCCCACCTTTTATCCTCTGAGTTTTACCATATCTCCTTTTGTTGGTGTTTTGACCCTTCCTTCATCTACTATGCTGGATATAAACCCTCCGGATTTTCCCTCTGGTCCTTCACATACCTTTGTATCTGCTCCCCCCTCATCTGGTTTCTTCGAAGGAACGCCATCGGGTCTGGTGGAAGGCGATTCTGAACAACGAGTTGATGAACAGGTACCCTCTCCTGAACCCTCCCAGGAAGCTAGATTTGACAAGATATCAAAACATTGCAAGAAATCAAAGTGCGTTAAAGCAAGGAATCAGGATGTATCCCTTCGATTTGGAGAGGGCATACATATAGGAGATGTTGTCAACACTGTTGACCGGGTACTGGTTGGACGCGTTCGGGGATGAACATACTCATCGACCAAGCTCAAACAATGGATATTGGAGATTTGGAGGCACATCCTGACTGATCTACCGACTGTTACCACCTTGGCTCGTGGATGGTTCATGATCCGGTTCCTGAGGGCAGACTACACATCTTGGGTATTATCTAAATTTTGGCATATTGAGCACACCCCGGTGTTGCTCAAGCGATGTAGCCCTTTGTTGATTTGGAGAGGGAACAATTAGGAGTTGGACCCCTGTGGGTTAGACTCCTTGGTTTACCCTTACACTTTTGGTCAGAGGATATCTTCCAGCGCATTGGGAATGCTCTGGGTATGGGTACATACCCAGAGCACGACAAATCTTACTTATCATCTGGCAACATGTCCTCGTTGCGGATATTGGTTCATCTGGACACTAGGGAGGGGTTAGAGGAACACATCACACTCTATTGGAAGCATTATACGCGCATTCAAATTTTGTACTATGAGGGTGTACCATTTCGCTGTAGGCGTTGTCACAAGGTCGGGCACTTATTCAAGGAATGTCCTTTGGTCAAGCATTCCCCTGCTTCGGAGCATCAGTTGGCAAAACCAGAGACCAACCTAGGGGCACCTGATCATCTAGTGACCACAAACTCAAAAACGGTCAAAGCTACCAAGGTGTGCGAGAAGAAGCGCGACACTGCTCACAATAGGCCTCCCTCGCCTCCACTGGCAAGGGCTTGGGTGGCAACAGCGACATCGCTCTCATCGGGTAATTCCAATCTTTGCCCTTTTGTTAACTCCCTTACTTCCACTGCTTCTGTGTTATTCACCTCTGCATCACATTGCATTTATACTTCTGTTCCGGCTCCCCCCTCATTATCTTGTCCCTTGAACCCCCTCCTCTAACCTTCTCCTGTATTCCACCCTCCTTCCCGGACCACTCCTCTTCAGGGTCTCCCTTTGCAACTTCGGACTCATCTAATCGATCTCACTCCTATATCCTTCAATCCCTGATTCGCCCCCAGTCATAGGACTCTTTGGGAATTGGTTTTATCTTCCCCCCATGCCCCCAAAACCACCTCAGGGCCAACCCTCCTCTATATCCAAGGCCAAGTTTCAAGATGGTATGGATGTAGTTGTTGGTCGCCAACTCGCCATTGACCGAGTTCTTAGAGCACAGAACACCTTGGTATCCTCTCCCTCATGAAGCTTCTCTCCTTCAACTGCCGAGGGTTAGCTAGTCTTGCCAAAAATTGGCCTTTCGCCAACTCTTGAACACAGAGAAGGTGGAAGTAATTTTTCTTCAGGAGACACTTGGGTTAGCTGAGCACATCATCCCATCTCTCGAAGCAATAATCCCTGGATGGCATTTCCACGCCTTAGATGTGAATGGGAGATTTGGAGGAATAACTTTGGGATTTAATCCCAACTAATCAAATTGAACAACATTTGGGGTGGATATGGTTACATAGGGGCAGACATTTTTCATCTGAGCTTTGTCTAGACATTACGCTAATCAATGTTTATGGTCCTTGTCAAAACCCGACAACCTTCTGGGAATATCTCCTTCGATCTAACCCCCTCCAAGTGGATAATATTATATTGGGGGGTGATCTAAAGTTTTCAATCGGATTTGCTGAATCTTGGGGACAAAATGCACAAATTGATACTCTATCCGACACATTTGAGGCCCTTCTTGAGGAACATGGGTTAATTGATATTCCTTTGGCTCGACCTCAACCGACCTGGAGGAATAGGAGGACGGGGGATGCAATGTTGGCCCGAAGATTGGACTGCTTCCTTCTCAAGGAGCGACTATTAGGAGAGTGTTGTATCTACAGACAATCTGTTGGTTCGGGGGGCATGTTTGATCACTTGCCCATATATCTTGAGTTCAGTGGCCATGCTCACAAGCCCAAAGCACCTTTCAAATTCAATGCTTCAAGGTTGAAGGATCCTGAGTACATCCCGCTTGTCATAGACCATTGGAAGGCCAACCCTCCCAGTGTGGGAAGAAACATTTCGGAAGGGTTTGCTCATAATCTTATCAGTCTCAAGCGTCTCTCTATGAACTGGGCACATAACAAGAGACTGAGAGATGATGAAACCCTTCGTTACATTGAATCTGAGATTGCAAGTTTGGAGGATGAGCATGGGTGTGGCTACCTGTTTGCTGACCATAAGGAACACCTCACCTCCCTTGTATCACAGAGGGATAAAATTCTAAAGGACAAGGAAGAATCGTGGAGACTTCGAAGCATAGCAATCTCGTTGAAGGAAGGGGATGACAATACAAAGTTCTATCATAAATTTGCTAATGGTCGCAGAGCTATAAACACTATCTGGCAAATGACTAATGAGTAGGGAATTTAGGTACAATCTTTTCAAAATCTGGCATCCCTTGGAACTTCACATTTTAGGAATCTCTACAGGGCACCCCGCAATGCTTCATTGGCAGAAATCATTAGAGTGGCCCGTTTATTCCCCCGCTTTGTAGATTAGGAGGATGCTGAGGACCTGCTCAAGCCTATCTCAATGGGGGAGCTTGAGTCTACATTGAAATGGCTCAAGAAGGACAAGAGCCCCAAACCAGAGATGGTTGGCCTGTGGAGTTTTATACAACGTTTTTTAATATTCTTAGAGAGGATCTACTAAACATCATTGAAGACTACTGCACCTCGGGTCGCATGTATGAAGCATTCAATTCCACATTTATAGTGCTCATTCCGAAATTTGATTGTCCGAAATTCTTCAGTGATTTCCGACCAATCTCGCTCTGTAACTGTATTTACAAAATCGTAGCTAAAATCATTGCAAATCGCCTTTGTCCCATTCTCTCTGCACGCATCTCATTCGAGCAATTTGCCTTCCTTAAGGATTGCCAGACTCATGAAGCTATTGGAACAGCCCAGGAGGTCGTGCACTCCATTAAGACAAAAAAACTGAAAGGTATGATTTTTATTGTAGACCTTTCAAAAGCCTTTGATCGTGCAAGCTGGTTATATCTTAGAATGCTTTTAACTCATTTGGGTTTTCCTCCGGAATTCATCAATTGGATAATGTGTTGTATAACTAAAGTATCTTTCATTGTTCTTATTAACAGCGCGGCTTCACCATTCTTTCATTCAGAAAGGGGACTCAGACAAGGATGTCCCCTCTCCCCTCTACTATTTTTGCTTATCAAGGAAGGACTTAGTAGACTTATACTAGAAGAACGCAGATTGGGCCGCCTGCAGGGTATCAAGATCACCAACAACTGCATTTTGACTCATTTATTATTTGTAGATGATGTCCTGCTTCTTCTTAATGGCAATATTGGGGATTTGAGAGATTTACATACAATCATGACACTATTCAGCGTAGCCACGGGAATGGAGATCAATAATAGTAAATCTACCATCACTACATCTGGATGTTCCCTTCATGAAATTCATTATGCCCTTCACAGGTTCCCCTTCACATTATACTCTATGGATGAAGGCCTAAAATATCTTGGGTATCGGCTAAAGCCTCAACATTACAGAATTGCAGATTGGATATGGTTGGTTGCAAAGATCGAGCAAAGGCTCAACATCTGGCATCACAAATATCTCTCAAGAGCTGGCCGACTTCTTCTCATAAAATCTGTCTTGGAGGCTACCCTTGTCTACTGGATGTTCTTGGCATGGATCCCAAGGGGCATACTCTCGAGAATACAAAATCTTTGCTGCAGATTCCTTTGGCATTAAAAGCCTGTCACATTTCTTCTCTGCCCTTGCTGCTAAGTTGGGATGGCAACTTCTCACATCTCGAAGCTTATGGACTATGGTAGTCTCCCAAAAATACATTCATCCTTGTGGTATTATGCACTAGATCAGACTTCCCTCTTGGAGCAGAACTGGCATCTCAATTATATGGAAAGCTATCCTCAACTCTATTTCCTATATTCGAGAAGGGCTAACATGGCGAATAAAATCAGGTTCCTTGGTTAGGGTTGGTTTGGACTCATGGATAGGAAATGGCAACGCATATAGGCTCCCATAGGAACTGATCACACATCTCACCAATTCGGGGATCTCCCATCTTGAACATATCGTTGATCCTGAGAACACCAATCTATTTTCACAAGCCTGGAAATCTGCTATACAATTGAACCTCCCCGATATCTGGCATCAAGATTGGGAATGATATATTAATGCACTCACTGAATCTCATATCAAAATCACAACAGGGGATGATGAAATGATCTGGGCATTGGCAAAACATGGGAAGTATACACCCAAGGACGGATACCCTATCATCTACTTGGTGCATTGACCACCTGTCCTTGAGAGGTGGTGGAACCTTCTCTGGAAATTGAAAGCACCTCCTTGCTCTCGGCTGTTCATGTGGACGGTGCTCCGTAACAAAGCCCCCACCGGGGATAATCTTTTGAAGCGCTCTTTCAATGGTCCATTTTGGTGTTGTTTATGTAGACAAAGCTCTGAATCTACAAAACATCTATTTCTGCTTGGCGCTGTCACTTTGGAACTGTGGAATATGCTACTCAATCCCCATTCATTTTCGATGGCAAGGCAATTCTATATTGGAGGCCTAGCACAACTGGTGGGTGATGGTAAAGCCACTCAAGGCCAGGAATATACCCATCCTCATATGCTGGGCCATTTGGCTAGCTAGGAACCAGATTATTTTCTGTAACCTTACACCTAACTGGAACCTTACTCTGCTCGCGTACAATCCATATATAACCTTATTCCTGATGATGATTCTCCCACTACCAATCGCACTGTCATCCCCGAATCTATTGATAAAGACATTCCCTGGGCATACTTCAATGGATTTGCTCAAGAGGAGGGATGTGGGGGGGAGCTGTTCTACATTTTTTTGGCACACACTTCTACAAAATTCAAATGGGGTTGGGAAATGGAACCAACAATTTTGCTGAACTCATCACCCTCAGACATCTTCTTCAATTTGCATTAGAAAAACAGTGTAGACATTCACAAATTTTTGGTGATTCCAAGATCATAATCAATTGGTTCAACAGTATATCTATTTGTCATGCATATTCTCGAAGGCATATTTTGGATGAGGCACTTCGTTAAAGGCACATTTTGATTCCATTGTTTGCCATCATATATACAGGGAACGTAATCAAATTTCCGACCAACTTTCCAAGGAGGTTGCGGTCCGGCCTAGGGGTACATGGATGATTCAGGAGCAGAGAGACGGGGAACACTACCAGTACTACCACAGACCTTACATAGAAATCAGAGCACAAGGGCCCGACGGGCCTCTTTTTTTTGTTGTGTTTTTTTATTCCATCATAGTATATATATTCAGATAACATTATGATGTATATATTGTTAGATACACTATCAACACTCCCACTGGGAGATTTTTTTTTGGAACACTGTATATTTTGAAGGGCGAGTCGCCCCAACTTACTGCATATGCTTTTAAGCATCTACAACATGTAATTTTCTTATATATTAATGAAAATTATGATTTTTCCTTATGGGAATATATATTATATATATATAATATATATAATATAAGAGAGTCTATATAAAATGAAAGGGAGTTAAATTTAATAAGAAGGGAAAATATCAAGTAAGTCATTAGGAAAACAAAACTTAAGAGGAAGTTAGTGGAATTAGGGTTATTTGGAAAAAAAAAACATATATAAAAAAAATATGGGTTTCTTTGCAAAATATCCTTTTTGTTTAGAAGAATACCTTAATTGTCAAGAGTCATTGAGAAATCAAAACATTGTTTGTATAAAATGTTACAAAACTTTTACCTTAGTCGAATGTCTAAGTGATATAGAAAAACAATCATTAGCAAGAGATATGAAACACTTAATGGCAATATATAAGCAACGACAAGTTGATTTTAATAAGGAAATGAAGAAAATAGAATCTAGATTCCACATTACTAGTTGAAAGCCCATCATCACTCCTACAAAGCGATGTAACCTAGTGTACCAAGAAATTGCAGCTAGAAGATCAAGAGAATGGAAAAAAAGCCAAACTTCGGCAAATCAAGAAAGTGTTACAACATGGACATAAAAATCGTGTGGATATGGATTACAAGGAAGTAATGGAAAAGGATGAAGAAATCTCTCGCCTCAAGGACCAAGTCGAAAAATTACTCGCACAAGTGAAGAAGACTAAGGTCACAAAGAAAGAACTCAAAAAGCACTTATTAGAACAAGAAGAGGAAACCTTGCGTTTAAAGAACCTTAATAAAAATTTATTAGAACAAATCAGAGATCTAAAAGATGAAAAACTCAAAAGTCAAAACATTGAAAATAAAGTTGATGATTCAAAAACCAAAGAACTTTTACGTCTGAGAAACCATAATCAAAGTCTACTCACTCAAATTAAGAAACTTAAAGATGATAAGAAAGCATTAAAAGACAAGTTAGAACAATTTACTCAAGGAGAAGTATTGAAATCTCCAGTCGTAACAGTGCAATTTGAAGATAAGGGAACGAATACCGATCCAGTGAATATCATAACTCAAGAAGAATGCAAAACTAGTTGAAGAAAAGACGCACTTAGATGTTGCAGTTCAGATGATAAACATCCCAAGTGAAGGTTCTGTAACCAACTCAACAACATCGTCACCTGAAGTAAATCAAAAAATTTCCACACACTTAATAAGGGAAATTCGAACAAAAAAAGTTCCCTATTGGCATTTGAATCATGAGAGTAGACAACTCAATGATGCTACGTATCATGACCATTCAAACTAGAAACAACAAACTGATCTTCCAGAGAATAGTGATGTAACCTCAATCCAGTCCTATGATGACAAGTCGTTACAAAATTCCAATGATCAGAATATTCCACGTAAGCTTAATCTAGGATGGTCTGATCCCTTCTCAGTGCAACAATTTTGTTTGTCACTTTGAAGATCATATCAACTTGTATCGACGAAGATGATCGTTCCGAGACGAGAAGACATTCGAAACCATCAAAGAGATCAAGCCTTTTTCATCGACAAGCTTTGAGGACAAAGCTTTCTGAGGAGGAAGGCAATATTATGAATAAATATATAGGAAATAGTTTAAAATAATGTAAATGATAATAATCATAAATAATGATTAGTTAATTAGTAATTAGGTTGAAGAGTCATGTTTAAATGAGACATGACTCTCCATGAAGAGGCATCTGCTTGGTATATAAGCAAGCCTCTCACTCTCATTGTATCATTCTTATTCACACATTTAATATATAATATTTGTATCCTCATGTATATCTTTATATTCCAAGTCTTCTGGAGTAATTAATCTGAAGAAGGAACTTTGTTCGCTTCATCATCATACTTCATGGTATTTTAACATTTAATTATATTACTCCATCTATAACGTTTCTTCCCTTCCTTTCTCTCTTTTTTTGGCGTGTGCTTTCTTCCTGGCATTGAACGTCTCACAGACGCTTTGAATTGGGAAATAGTATGTGTTTGTGAGATTTGAGGAACAAATTAATGTAGTGTTTAGCTTTGCAGCTAAATATCACCTTTATCCTTCAAGGCTTCCAAATATGCTTACCTATGGTGGAAAAGGTGCCCTTACAACTTTTATGGAACTGAGTTTATTTCACTAGCTTAATTTTAAGGATAAGTGAGAGTGACAAAAGTGAGGCAATCACATTTATCCATCAAAGTTTCCAAATATGCCTACCTATCGTAGAAAAGTTGCCATTACGAGTTTTTGGTAAAATATTTTGCCTTATTGAAATGTACAATGTAATAAGCAGTAAAAATTTCGAATAAACGGGACAAGGATATTAGCTTGTTATTTTTATATATATGGCCAAGTAAATGGCAAAGCTTTGGTTTAATAAGACGTCTTTAGTTTTTATAATTCCTAGAATGAAACATCTTTTAATTTTTATTTTTTCTCATTACATCTTTCAATTTCGCATTTTACAGGTTTTAAATGGTTTCTTTGAGGATGGAAAACCTGTTCGTGCTCAAGAGGAAGGGGCTGTGCATACGACATCTCTTGGGGTAAGCAACTGAAGTCTTTCACTGTGAGAAGCCATTCTTATTCTTTTGTGTACAGGATGCCAAATTTAATACAACTTTGCATTCAGAGGCATTGATGTTCCATGCTGTCTCTGTTGACCCATTAATTGTCATTGCACTAGATCAGCTGATTTCAACATAAATGTAAACCTTAATGAGACTTCGTTTGCAGCTTATTCCTTTGGGGACTGGCTCGGATTTTGCAAGAACATTTGGCTGGTTTGTAAATTCTCATTATTATTGTCTGAATGCCACCAATTCTGGAATACTTAATGATTATTTGACATGTACAAAGGATTCACTTTAAGGAGGATGATTAAGTAAATCTTTTCTACTTTTCATCATTTCAGGAAGAATGATCCATATGAGGCTATTGAACGCATTGCTAAAGGTCAGTTCTCTCCTCTTTTCTTTGATGTTGGGGGAAAGAAGTTTTTATGTGATTTGATCACAGTCTGTTGTTCTCTAGACATGAAATTTCCTTGCAATTCAGATAATAGCTTAATATTTGTGCTAATGATGGGACTGCACAGGGCAAAAGCAGAGGATTGACGTTGGCCTTGTGGTTGGCAAGGATGATAAGTTTCATTATTTTCTGAACGTTGCAGATATTCATTTGTGAGTACCCAAAATTTTCTGATTAAGGTCTTGTGGTTGAAAGTATGATCATATTAAAATGGGAAATATGCATCTTTATATGCATTTTATATTTGTTGGGCTACTTATTCTATGAATTCATACAACTTTGCAGAAGTGCAAAGGCTGGTTTCTTTGCTTCCAAGTATAAACGATTTGGAAAATTATGCTATGTTTTTGGTGCCTTGCAAGCATTCATTAGCCATAGCAATCGGGACATGAATATCAAGGTTGAGTTTCAGTAGTGTTAGTTTTTCAATGGAAATTTTCCTAAGTTCTTCTTACCGTTTTATGTAGATGCTGAGCTTTATTATCTGCTATATCCTTTCTTGTCATAAGTCTTGATATATCACAGACTTTATTTCACAAACTTTTCAGATAGACAAGGAAGAGTGGAAAAGTTTTCCTAAAGTTACAGCCCTTTGTATAGGAAATGCAAAGTACTTTGGTGGTGGGATGAAGATTACGCCAACAGCTGATCCTTTTAGTGGCAAGTTTGAGGTGAAAACCAGAGTGCCTATAGATATCAGTATACCCCTTTTATTTATTACTTATGTTTGCCTTGGGATCTTTGGTATTACTCTGAAGTATACTGTATAGTGAAAAGCATTCAGATACTTGGAAGCAGATTACATGAAATGAAAAGTCAAGAGGTGTTGTTACTCCTATCAAAAGAAAAATATTGGATTATTGAGTTAAATTTTAATTTTATTTATTATTTATGTCTCCTTTCATTAGTCTCATCTATTGCTTGCACTCAAGTAAATTACAAAGGAAGTTTAGAAATTAGAACTAAACCATGTACTGATGCTACTCAATGAAATAACTTAGTAATCTCAGATTAGTACCAAGAGTGTAGTTTGAAATAAAAATTGTGTTGCATGTTGGAACATGACTGTTATTTGAATACCACATAACCAACATTTGTGATAATCATTTGTCAGGTTGTAGTGCTGCAAGATTTCAAATGGTATGACTTTATCCTGAAACTTCAAAAGCTTTACAAGGGGACACATTTATCAGAGAGAAATGTCTCTACAATAAGGTAGGTTTTCCTTCAAATCAAATTAATTCGAATTTAAAATCTCTTTCTTAGACAGTGATGTGTTTTCAATGTTTTTTGAATGCTGCTGTTCCTGTCTAGTCTAGAGTACCATGCACTAACAATTTTGAGTTCTAAACAATGATAGTCAAAATTCTTAGAAATTCAATAATAAACTTACAATGTATAGTACTTCTCTTTCTATTCGGTATCAACATGGAAGTAAGCATAGTTACCATTACGAATGGTGGCAGATTTATAATTATTAATGTGTCTTCCCTACTAATGGGCACCTGTGCAGTTTGCACTGTTGCCACTCAGAAAGTTGAATTTTGACCCCCTTGATTGCAAAGTAGATTGCATGAACCTCAGGTGATGTGCTGCACTTTAGGATTGCAGATGTAGAATTTACAAAGGAAAATACATAAATATCAGCTTCAGTCGTTGACCAGAAGATTTAAATCCAAGATTTTTCAGGTGCTAAGAAATGTGTATGGCCTCCTGTATGCAGACTCCAAATGGCATCCTTCTCTCATGATGTTCTCGCTACAGTTGTCAAATGTAGGTTTAGTCCTTTGGGAGATGCATTATTGTGGAATCTATATTCAATATTCCCTGTGTCAGACTGTATCTCTTGGAAAGAGAACACAGGTGTCTGATGCCTGTTGTCTTAGAAAGCTGTTTTAACTTTTAACTATTGCCTGTAGGATCTCACTGTCTTCTGCCAACTGTTGAGAAATCTAGGGCAGATAGATTAGGTGATTTCTCTTACTTTGATAACTGCTTGTGATGTATTTTTACTTAACTTAATTAACTTCTTCTTTCTCTTCATTATATTTAGTGTTCTTATCATCAAACAACTACCAAATCATAACAAACAATGAGACAAGAGGACACAAGATGTTGGCGATCAGCCAGGGCCAAAACCTCTCCACTTGAGAGGAAAACCCACAAGAATTCTTATCTTCTTATAGAACTTCAATTGACGAATTCCAAGACCTATAACCCTTGACCAAGACCCTCCAAGACCAAGTCAAACCTTTTGATCTTTCCTTGCAGCCATTTCTGAAATTTCGACCTCCAACAAATTCTTCTGCAATTTCGACCCCCAACAAATTCTTCTGCAACTTCGACCCAATAGTTTCTTCTGCAACTTCAACTCAGCTATTTCTTCTGCAACTTCGATCCAGCAGTTTCTTCTGCAACTTCGACTTGCCCAACAACTTTCCAGCTTTGATTATGTGCTTTGGCCTACTTATGTAGGAAAAACAATATCTTTAGCAATTGTAGAATTTTTTGATCAATATAAAATCTCTTATTCATTTGTATGAGACAGTTTTTCAAACCAAGTGCAAAATTATTCATGATTGTTGTGACGTCTTGATTAATTATCAAATCCATCCGGAAGCAAAAATATTTGCCATCCCTGAGACATTCAAAATGTACAAATTCAAAGAATGTGTAGTTAAAGACATTAAGCACATAATCAATGCTGAGGGTTTGACAATTATATATAATGATTGAGCAAAATTTCTGAGATAGAGCTTTGGCAGAATTAATTATACAGGGTCTGTTAGTGAGAATACATTTTTGTTGCTAGGGTTTGATTTCATCAGTTGATGTCATTCCTGAAAAGTGAAGTATGATTGAATCATATCAGTCTACAAATGCATAGCCTTTAGGATTTGCATTGTATTGAAGTAGATTTTTGATCCTAGGGTTGATGTATATATCAAGCAGGACCTGATTTACCATGAGCAGAGCCTTTGCTGATGCACATTTATGACAGTCCTGCATGTTTGATACACATTGACGATATTTGATACCAAGGTTGAATAGTGGAAGTGTTGATAATTGTTGAGTTAGGGTTTGACAAAAACTATTGAGCAGTCACCAGTGTTATTGGCATATGTAGACAGTTGATGAATGCTAGGATTTTCAGTGCTTGCTTGAACGAAGATTATATGGCCGACTATTTGATGACATGCTGATGTGTTGATGATGAATAAAAACAGATTTGATTGAAGCTAGGGTTTGATGTGTGGATTGAGCAGAAGCAGATTTCATTGAGCAGAGAATTTTTGTTATTGTTTATATTGAGCACAGGTGGATCCAGTCTAAAAATTGTGAAACGTGGTTCATCGTGGTGAGATGAAGGTTGGAGCCTTAAAGGAAAGTGGCAGTTTGCTAAGCATGGTGGTAGGGTGGTGCAAGGCAGGAGAGCGGAGTTTCCTTCAGGTTGTAGCCTAAGAACACTTCAGAGCGACATGGTGGTGCTAGGGTAGGTTGGAGCCTACACAGGGTGTTGGAGTTTCAGTAGGAGCTAGTAAAGCCAAGGCATTGGAGCATCCTTCCAGTTGGAGCTGGTAAAGAGGGTGTTGGAGCATCCTTCAGGTTGGAGCTTGTAATCTAGGGCATTGGAGTGTTCTTCTAGTTGGAGCTGGTAAAGAGGGTGTTGGAGCATCATTTTAGTTGGAGCTAATAAATCAGGGGGTCAGAGCCTCCGTCAGTTGATGTTGAAAACTTGGAAGTTGGAGCTTCCTAATTGATGTAAATTATTGAAGACAAATATTAAGAAGTGTTCGGTGGTTTTTCTCTAAGCCCATATTTCACCTCCATTTTACGGGTACAACTTGTCATTGGTTCTTTGGGATTTGGCATTTATATGTCTGTTGGAAAATGTAACTAGGTTCGGTCTTCATTAAATGTATTTGAGTCATCTTGTAATGTACTTGTCAGAAGATTAAAGAAAATAATAATAATAATAACTATTATTATTATTATTATGACTTATTAAAGCATGGGTTTCATGCTTGGGTCATCTTGTTTTAGGTCAAAGTCCCCATTGAGGACTTCTAGGATTTATTCTGAGTTAATAGAGTCATTGTACTTTTAAAGAGACCCTTCTTGGGATTTTGAATCATGTAAAAAGGTTAAGTATTGAGTCAAAAATGAATTATGTTGCTTCCACACCAAGTCGGCCTCAAAGAGGGCTGTTCTACCTCACCAAAGGACTCTAAATGAAGCAAATCGAATTCAATTTGAAGCACTCACCCAACAAGCTAGTTCGATATCTCTTGAAGCTGGAAAAAGTGCAAAATAGAGGAAGGAAGAAAAGGAAGTGCGAGTTTGGTCTAGGAGAAGGAAAGGAGGAAGATCAAAATTTTGGTGCATCTCTCTCTCTCTCTCTCATGCCCTGGTTTGGAAGATCGAAGTTCTCTTGTTGATGCCATAGCCAGTTGCCACATGTTGTTGCTGCCAGATCAAAGTATAGGTCAAAGTTGTTGTTGTCGGGTGTTGGTGCCTCAGGAAGTTGTATTGGGCCAAGATCGAAGTTCCTATGTGAAGATCGAAGTCTCCGAAGCAAGGGCGAAGTTGTTGGGTTGAAGAAAGTGCTGCTACTACTGCTGCTGCTGCCAGGTCAAGTAGGATCATCTGCAAGAGAAGAGGAACGCTGACTTGGTGTGGAGGAAGGTTTGTGTCAAGGTCTAGAGCCTTGGAATATCTCCGGAAAACTATTGAAGGAAGAATTATTGACTGGGTTTTCCCCTAGAGAGGGGTTTTTCCCTGGCTGTGAGCCTATATCTGGTGTCCATTGTTTTATGTTCTATTGCTTTGGTAATTTCTTGATGAACTAAAATAAAAGAAGATATAAATAACCCTAATAAGAAGTCAAGAACATCACAAGTAATTATCAAGTATAAGAAAATCTTTCTGCCTTTATGATTTTCTTACAATGTCCACATACCTTGGGTAGGGTCTGAAAACTTTGCCTTGAGAGGTTGATGCAGCGAAAAGAAACAAAAAGAGCAAATCATGGCCATAATGATATAAAAGAAAAGGTCAAAAATGCAAAGGATGGCCAAGGATGTAGCATGTGGGCAAAATCCTAGCATGATCTCCACCTCATGCATATGGCCATCACCTAGTTCTTGACCACATATTTCCCAATTTCATCAAAAGGAGGAACCTTCGCATGTCCCAACCCTGATGGCCGATGAATCAATTCATCTCAAAGGGGTAATAAAACGGCTACATCATACGAATCAAGCCCCTTGAGCTATATGTATTATGCAGTAATACAAGGAAAGATCAAGAAGAAGCAAAAGGTGCACAAGAGGGTTGGAAAAACCAAGGCTGAGTTGGTAACTTATGCATCCACGAATGCTCCTTCCTCACATCTATACACTCAGGATGTGGACACCCCCATCAGCTGGTCCCTTTAACCATGACACATAGCCATGAACCACTCTCTTGTCCATTACCATCATTATTATTCACTAACACCTATCAATTGATGGGTGGACCAAGGAACTGTTACTTCCCCTTAGGGGTTGGACATACCTAATAAGGCTACCCTTTAGCCACCCCTGGGCCCTACCTAGGGAGAAAACATCTTTGCGGGATCAAAGTCTTAATTTTGGAAGGGGATCCTTGTTTGAAGCAATGTTGAAAATATCAGTATCAACAAAAATATCGTCGAGGGCCTTGAAAACATCTTTTTGGCAATATCGGCAAAATATTGGAAAATATCGACAAACATAAAAATGCATAATATATTCATTTTTATTTTTATTTTTATTTTTAATTTTTCTCAAGATTTTTAAACATATAAAGCAATAACAACATGAAATAAACACATTGGCACATAAATATGAAGAAAACACTGATATATGTGATGTAGTGGATGTAAAATAAAAATGATACATCAAAGACGATACCAAATCCTGTTGATCCTTGATAATTGTCCAATCAAGGACTCAAATGTGGAGAACCAATACGAAATAACATCACATATATAAAAGTATCCCATTATCATGAGTTATATGTAGAAAAGCAAATAAAACTAGCAGCTAGCTATCTGAGATTAGTGCCCTCTCTTCCTTTTACGAGAAAACATGATGCATTGTTTGCTAGGCCCACCCTTAGCAGTAGAAGGCCATGACCCTACACTTAATGTCAAATAATGGCTGTTGGGTATGGAGCTGTGCTCTCCTATATCTATAGTAGATGGTGTTGACGTTGATGCTCCCATAGTCTCCTCCTCCTCCTCGTCCTCCTTGTGCTACTCCTCCCCCGAGTCCTCCTCCTCTTGCTACCTGTGTATTAATGGTTCCTCTAACCATGTAGGTGACTCCTCCAAGATGGGCACCTCAAACTCCACCCTCCACTAAGGCAATACATCAATATTGTCTAAGGAAATGGCATCTAGATCCATTGGTTTTTCTATTTGTTTCACTTGAAGTCGGAGATTGTAATGCACATACACTAAATCACTAGGGCGTGAGAAATCCAACCTGTAAGAGTGTCAAAAAAACTAATGAGTCTTGACTCTTGACACTCAAGGGTCATAAATTAAAATTACAATAAATGTAATTGCTCAACTGAAGGCTGAAGCTCAAAGTTATACCTATTGCACTTTTTTGAGTGTATTTTCTCAAATACACTCCATTTGCGCTCACACCCTGAAGAGCTACAAGTTTGAATCAAGATTCTTATGGCAAATTTCTGCAAATTTGGTGCCCTTGCACGATAGCTTCGCCACCAAATATCTACAACAAAAAAAAGAAATAAAAAAAGTTAAAAACTAAGTATAATTAAACTTTCAAATAAAACATAATTGAATTTAAAAAATCTAGAATATTAAATAAGTAAATTCTAAATTGAAAATTCTAATGAGTCATGACTTTTCACTTACGTGGCATGAAGAGGGTTGTTTCCGTAATAGCATCATCAAAGTGAAATAGGCAAACAAAATCCTGATAAAACTGTGTCTCGCGATTGATTTTGCTATGAAGCTCAGGATCAGGTACCATCCTATGAATACAAGAATGAAGCCCTTCCATCACCTCGCCATCAAAATCAAAGCCGCATTTGTATCAAAATGCATGGTTGAGGAGGATTGTTGCTACATAAATGGGTCGATGAAGCATCCCTGTCCACCGACTATCAATCAGATCCCGTAACATCATCTGTCTATTAAGTCTAGTAGAACCCTTGTCTACATAATAAGCACAAATGGCCTCCTTGGCCCTATCCATGGCCTCATACAAATAAGCCATTGCAGGCTTCTCCCCGTCTACCAATTTCAGAACCTTTACTATAGGTTGACTAATTGAGCAAACTTCTTCTACTCCCTCCCAAAATGTGTCAGTGTACACCATTTTTGCAATGGCACTCCCATCCCGTCTCTTGCTGTATCTACAATCACGCCACTCATCAGAAATACACATTTTCTTCAACTCAAACTGGCATCGAAGCAAAGATTGAAGAGTAATAAAGTTGGTGGCAAAACGTGTGATTTGTTGAAATTTGGTACCGGAGGACAGGTGGTTCCCTTAGGCTTTGATCTTTGGCCTAGGGAAAAGTGCCCAATAGATTTTAATTTTTCTCCTAAAGTGACTTTATAATTTTTATAAAGTTAAAATCTAATTTAAAAGTGACTTTAAGTGATAAAGTTTCTAAGTCTAATTTTAAAGTGACTTTTATAAAGTCAATGAAAAATTAGAAAGGAAAAGTGACTTTGGAAATAAATGACTAAGTGTGTCTTTATTAAAGTGGGGTGAATTAAAAAATAGAAAGTGAGATTTAAATGTGCATTTAATCTCAGCCATTGATCTAAATCTATTTCAGCCATTGGATTTAGAGATCACCCAAAAATCACTTGGATCACCCAAAAGTCACTTGGAGTTATATTAAAGGAGGAAAAGATCATTCATTCTTTCATGAGCAGATTGGGAGAAGGAGAGCAAGAGAGCAAGGGATATTTCTGGACAAGGAGGAGAAAGAGGCAGCAGTTTGGCACACACACCAGGCAGCTCTTTAGCAAAATCAGAACAGCAGAACAGCAGCAAGAACAAGCAGAAAAAGCTGATTTTTTTGCTGAAAACTGAGAAGTTTCCAGGTGGTCCGTTGGGCTGAAAACGGATAAGTTTGCTTGCTGAAAAAATTATTTTGCTGTAATTTTTTGCTGAAATTTTCTTACTGTAAAAAGACACTTTTCAGAAATAAAGAAGAGCTCTCAAACTGGTTTTCCCCAAGAGTTGTAGGGGGTTTTTCCAGGGTCACGTTGACAAAAAATATCAGTGTTTTAATGTGTTTTAATGGCTGTTTATTACTGCTGATTTTTATTTCTGTAATTTCCAGCATTCTGTAAATTTTCCAGAATTTGTGTTTTCAGCAAAATTTATTTTTTCCAGCTTGTTGAATGTATGGTTATGGAAAAGGGCATTTAACTACATGGGAGAAATAAGGAGAAACTGAAAACCGGGGTGGGAAAACAGAAATTTTAACAAAATAGTACTGTTATCTCATTCTGAAAATGAATATTTTTTGCAGCAAGGTTTGTCATGGTTAGTAGCGTCAAGTTTAAACACTTATTTTCTAAATTCTGAATTTGGATTGCACATATTAAATTGAATATTTTGGGACTGTTTTACATACTTGAACTAATTTGGTTCATTGCTATCCCTAAAGAACTCACTGCTGTTTAAATGAAAATCTCTGAAAATTAGGTGCTTTTGGGTGCTTTTTTTGCTTTCTTACTTCAACAAGTTTTAGTGGTTATTGACATTGGGTTTTAAGTTTAAATGCTTGATATTTTGAGTTTTGAATTAGGTTTACACACATATAGGCTTGCTGTGCTGAATGCATTTCTGAAGTTTCAAGCGATGAAAATAAATTTGATCTACTGCTGTTCTAGTCATTTTAATCACTGTCTTCATCACTAGTAACGCTGAAGCAAATTCTAGGGACTGATATTTTAATGTTTGTTGTCCTATCATTTTCATAATCTGAAATTGCATCTTCTTGAGTATTTTGAAAAGGCTAATTAAGTCAACATTGTTTTGACATCTTTTGCTTGCTGATTTAGCAATTGCTTGACAATTTAAACTCACTGAGAATATACTGTTGTCATAATATAATCTCTGAAATTTAAAGTGCTGTAAGTTCATTGTGAAGGTGAATGTTTGTAGCAGCAAAGTTATGGTATGTTTTTTGGCATTGAAATTTAAGTACAATATCTGAACTGCATGCATAGTAACTCACTGTCATCCTATTACTCATTGGATATTGATATTCTATGTTGGTATAGGATCCTTGGTATGATTTCATCGCTTATATGTGTTTGTGAATGATAAATTTACACGACACTTGAGATTTGAATGTTCCTAACTTGGAGACCCATCGATATAATTGCATCTCATGTTTCAATTGAATATCTCCTAAATAAATGACATTGAGGAATCAAATTGTCTTTGGTATTATCTTGAAAGAATCCTAATTGTCTAAATAAAAGAGCATTGATGATCTTAATGTTTCTATCTTGAATAATTGTCATTGGATTTGAATAACACCGTGGGTAAATGCTCCAATTGTTTCTCTTACCGTTAGTATCATTATTAGTTTATGGTTATTGTGGATTTTTGGCATATCAATAATTTTTCTTTAAGAGATACATTTTTTGATTATTTATTTGAGCAAGTGTATCTTTGGCATCTTGTGTATTTTGTTGGCACTTGAAAATTGACACTTTGTCTTGTATAGGATTGTCTCTTTATTCATTAATTACTCTTGTTATAAGGTTAATCAACACTAAGTACTAAAACCTTAAACAATCTTATATAAAGACTACTCATTCATCTTCCAATTCCACTTTGCATTTGCATTTTAAGTTAGTTTTTGCATATTAATTGTTGAAATTTGGTACTGGAGGACAGGTGGTTCCCTAAGGCTTTGATGTTTGGCCTAGGGAAAAGTGTCCAAAAGAATTTAATTTTTCTCCTAAAGTGACTTTATAATTTTTATAAAGTTAAATTTAATTTAAAAGTGACTTTAAGTGATAAAGTTATAAAGTTTGAATTTTAAAGTGGACTTAATAAAGTCAATGTAAAATTAGAAAGGAAAAGTGACTTTGGAAATAAATGACTAAGTGGGTCTTTATTAAGTGGGGTGAATTAAAAAATAGAAAATGAGATTTAAATGAGCATTTAATCTCAACCCTTTATCTCAATCTATTTTAGCCATTGGATTTAGGGATCACCCAAAAGTCACTTAGGGTTAGATTAAAGAAGGAAAAGGTCATTCATTTTTTCATGAGCAGATTGAGAGAAGAAGAGCAAGAGAGCAAGGTAGATTTTTGGACAGGGAGGAGAAGGAGATAGCAGCTTGGCACACATTCCAAGGCAATATTTTAGCAAATTCGTACAACTGAGTGAGCACATTGTAAAAGGCAAATTTTTGGGCACGATTTCAGGAGGACGTACAACATACTTTTTGCACAAAATCGAGGGCTGTACAACAGGTTTTTTGCACAAAAATCGAGGGCCGTACAACAGATTTTCTGCACAGAAATAGAGGGTTGTACAACTGATTTTTTGCACAGAAATCGAGGTCCATACAGCAGTCCATACAGTCCGTATAGTCCGTATAGCAGACGTACAACAGTTTTCCAGGGCATGGAAAACAAGATACGCTGTAAATTTTGCTTGTTGAATTTTTGTTGAATATTTCTCACTGTAATCAGAAATAAAGAAGAGCTCTCGCACTGGTTTTCCCCAAGAGTTGTAGGGGGTTTTTCCAAGGTCACCTTGACAAAAAATCATTGTGTTTAAATGTGTTTAATGGCTGTTTGTATGTGTTGATTTTTATTGCTACATTTTCCATCATTCTGTAAAATTTCTAGAATTCGTATTTTCAGAAAAATTTATTTTTTCATTTGTTGAATGTATGGATATGGGAAATGGCATTTAACTATTTTGGAGAAATAAGGTGAAACTGAAAACTGGGGTGGGAAATGAGAAATTTTTACATGGTATCAGAGCTTGAGTGCTGAAGTGCAGTTTGGACAGCAAGGAGGAAAATTACAGCCTACTGTTTTTTCACTCAGAAAATTCTAGCGAGCTGATTTTTCACAAACAACAGTTTTATCTTTGCTACAACAGTGCTATTTTTCAGTTTTAGGATAGCAGGATGTCATTAGGATTGAGGGTGGAGGATAGGTTGGATGGGCATACAAATTACAGCGTTTGGAAGGAGAGAATGCAGAGTATCTGTGAGGAGGCAGAAGTCTGGGACATCATAGTGCATACCACACAGACCCCGTTGTTGTGCCTACTGATGCTACTCAGTTGGCCGAGTATAATAAAAAGAACAACAAGGGTAAGAGAATGATTCTAGACGGAATCAAAGACCATTGCATTCCTCATGTGAGAGGAAAGAGATGCCCATGAGATGTGGACAGCATTGTCCAATCTCTACCAGAGTACCAATGAGAACCGGAAAATGGTCCTGAAGGAGAAGCTGAAGACTATTAAGATGGGTAATGATAGTGCAGCTGGATATCTCACAAAGATTACTAATGTGAGAGATGAGTTGGCAGCACTTGGAGAGGTCATTCCACCCACTGAGTTGGTGCGGACTGCAGTGAACGGCCTCCCCCGTTCATGGATGAACTTTGCTGATGGGGTTTGTGCACGTGAGACCCTTCCCACTTGAGAGAGGTTTTGGGATGATTGCATTCAGATAGAGATCAGGAAAGGTCAGCTTGGGGCAGCCAAGCCAGTTGAGCAGGATGAGGATGTAGCACTGTTGGCAGGAGGCAAGAAAGGAAAAGGGAAGAAACAGGCTTCCAAAAGCAATGGTGGGGGAAAAGGCAAAGGTAAAGGTAAACAGGGTAACACACAAAAGGACTATTCCAAGGTGAAGTGTTGGAATTGTCAAAAGATGGGACACTATGCAGTTGTGTGTCCGGAGAAGAAGAAGAAGGGGAAGGACTAGAGCTTGGTAGCTTCAACAGAAGTTGAGAACTTTGCAGGTCGTTTTGACCGGGAGTTTGCGTTCACTACGTGTGTGTCCTCGAGTGCAGAATCACCTACCACACAGGTTCAGAGGGAGCATGCTTTTCCCTTGATTAGCGGAGCATCTTCGGGTATCTGGTATGTGGACAATGGGGCTTCACGTCACATGACAGGAGTCCGTGAATACTTCTCAGAGATTTCAGAGAGTGGCACTGATATAGAGGTAGTACTCGTTGATGACAGAGTTGTTAGAGCAGTCGGGGTGGGGACATTGACATTTCAGAGGGAGTCCAAACCTCCCTTGAAGGTGACAGATGTTCTTTATGTGCCACGGATGAGGAAGAACCTCATATCCGTCTCAGCTTTGGAGGACAGAGGGTATGAGGTACTGTTTAGGGGAGGACAGGTGTTGATGTATCCCAGGGGCACTCCAACTGATTCAGCTAGATTGATAGGTGTACGCCATGCAAAGGTGTACAAGTTTGCATTCCAGTCCCTTTTGGCATTGAGCAGTAGTACTGAAAGCAGAGCTAGTAGTTCTGAGCTGTGTGAGATTTGGCACTGCAGGATGGGGCATATGTATCATGGAGCCTTGAGGACCTTGCGGGAGATCACTACAGGTGTCCCAGATTTCAGTACTGATCACTTTGATACTTGCAAAGGATGTGCGATGGGCAAATTTGCCAGATCCCCTTTTCCCAGCAGTGACAGCAGAGTGACTGGGATACTTGATTTGATTCATTCCGATGTGAGCGGTCGGATGTCTCATGTTTCCTTGAGTGGATATGAGTACTATGTTTTATTCATTGATAATCACTCTAGGAGGACTTGGATTTATTTCTTGAAGACCAAGAGTGAGGTCTTCAAGCGGTTCAGGAGTTTAGAGCTCTTGTGGAGACACAGACAGGTTGGAAGATCAAATCCCTGAGGTCGAACAATGGGGGAGAGTACACCCTTGGAGAGTTTGTTGACTATTGTCTGGAGGCAGGCATTAGGAGGGAGTTCACTGTTCCTTACAACCCCCAGCAGAACGGGGTTGCGGAGAGGAAGAACAAATGCATCGTAGGGGTTGCCAAAGCCATGTTACATGATCAGGGGTTGCCTGCAACATAGCTGTTTATTTGCAGAACAGGAGTCTGCATCGTGCCTTGGGGCACATGACTCCGGAGGAGGCTTTTTCTGGGAAGAAGCCTGATATTGGTCATCTTTGTATCTTTGGGTGCATTACATACTCCTACATACCCAAGGAGAAGAGGACCAAACTAGAGCCCACCGCAGAGAAGGGTATCTTTGTGGGCTACAGTGAGACCTCAAAGGCCTTTTGGATTTACATTCTTGCACAGAAGAAAGTTGTTGTCAAGCAGGATGTGAAGTTCGAGGAGGACAGGACCTTTAGGAGGTCACGGGAGTTAGAGTATCTGGATCAGCCAGACCCTCAGTAGCAGTTGAGTCAGTCGCAAGGATCCAGTGGGTCGGGATCAGGAGGATCCGGAGGTACATCTATGACGATGCCAGGTCTGTTAGTGAGCAGTGGCTTGCCGAGCCAGAGGGGTGGTGCTCTGGGCAGCATGCAGAGCAGTTCACTAGGGAGTCCACTAATGGACAATTCACACGGTACCTCAGCTTCTACAGGTTCAAGTGCAGGCAGGAGGACAACAGACAGGCAGTCAGGAGTTTAGGCTCCTGATGGTGATGAGGAGGAGGAATTTCATTCTCCAATGGGAGAAGTATGCTCAGGGAAGAGGAAGCCCAAGTGGCTTCAGGACACCTTGAGAGATGCCACATTTGTTGCTGAGCCTAAGAGGCCGGTCAGAGAGAGCAAACCAGCTGAGAGGTTTTGTAGCTATATGGCAATGGCTACCAGCGTCCTTGACTTTGAGCCTTCTAGCTATGAGGAGGCAGCTAGCCAGCAGGTCTGGAGAGAGGCCATGCAGGAGGAGTATTCTTCTATCATGAAGAATGATGTTTGGGAGGTGGTGCCGAGGCCTGAGGGCAAGTCCGTGGTTACTTCCAGATGGCTTTAAAAGGTAAAGCATGCTGCAGATGGCAGCATTGAGAAATTCAAAGCGAGGTTTGTGGCTAGAGGGTTCTCCCAGGTAGAGGGAGTTGATTATGAGGAGACCTTCGCTCCCGTGGCTCCATATACTTCGATTCGCTCCATTATATCGATAGCAGCAGAGATGGGTTGGAAGATCCACCAGATGGATGTGAAGACTGCATTTCTCAATGGCTTCATACAGGAGGAGGTGTACATTGAGCAGCGACAGGGCTTTGAGGTGCATGGGAAGGAGGCCCATGTGTGCAGACTGAAGAAGGC
>APFE030970041.1:7225-28707 GCA_000404065.3 Pinus taeda
AACAAATAACATGAGATACTTGTTGAGAAAAATGAGCTTGATTGTATTAATGCAAAAGGAGAAGAACTTTACAACCTTTGCCTTGACACTGTACAGCTCCTCCCAGGGTCCAACAAGAAGTCTTCTCTACTTTGACAAGCTTCACTCACTCCCCAATGAAGCCAAAAAGGTATGTGATCTCTCCTCTTAAGCTCAAATAGGAAGTCTTGATTTCACCAGCATTTACCCTAAAAAATGTTTAGCTTCTAACCTCTCCAGCCACTAACCCAATGCCTCAATTTATAGTGCAATGGAGGAAGTTACTAGGTCCTCCTTCAAAGGGATAGAATCCTCCTTCAAAGGGATAGCTCCTCCTAACAAGGGATTAGCTCCTTCTCTTTTGGGATGCATGAACCACTTTGGAGCGAACAATCCACGTCAAAATCCTTCTAGAAACATCTAGAATTAACCCAAAAGTGAGTTTTTTAGGATAAACTTGCGCCTTTTTGACTTTTACAGGGGTACGCACCCACCCCTTTACAGACAGAGCGTGAAGGTACGCAGGTAATATGAACAAAGGGTGCGGGTCTGCAGGTACAAATAGGAGAAAGTGCGGAACCAAAGTAATATTGATTTTCAATGTCTTTCTCTCATTTGAAAAGCTTGACATGAAGAGCTAAGGTCTAAGACTTGCTTAGGAGGCTAGTATAAGTGATGATAGACCCATACTGACTGCAAATAATCATGGTGACGATATTTTTGTGTAACACAATTGCTGTTAGGGTTGCAAATTCATTATGTTGATGCCAAGGTTCCTCCTCCATTTCATTTTTCCCTTCTTTCCATCATTCCCTTCTCCCCTTATTCCATTTTTCCGATTTTTCCCTATCCTAAAACGTTACTAAACTCCTATTCCCTATCCCCTCCACTTATTTGTCAAATTTAAAACCCAAAAATCCTACCTTATATAAATTTCCCAAACCCTCCTACATGTCCCTAAACAAAATTTCTCCCCATAGTCCCTAATCCCTTCATATTATTCCCCTTCCTAATAGTCCCTTATTGCATTGTTCCCCTTGGTGGCAGAATCCAAACTATATTGCATTACAACACAGCAGTTTCATACATCATCAAAGAGTAGTCCAAGCACAGTTCACATACAACAACATCTTTTCTTCAAGTTATTTTGTACAGTAGTCATGGCATCTGAACATGCATCGGACTACGAAATGGAAACCCAAAGTGACTCATCCTCAGAAGAATAGGCTCCCCGGAGGCCTCATAAAAGTGGCAGACATGTTAGGGAAGAACCAACCACCTTCACAGAATTGCAGGCCTGCCCTCTTTCTATGCAGTGTTTTCAGCATCAGTCATGCTATGAGTTTTGTCAAAAGGTGGCTAGTGTCCAATTTCATCATGAGCTAGCCCATATGTTTGTGCTTCACTTACATGGAGATCACGCTATCTTAGTCGGTGTGACTTTCACACTTACACCTGAATATGTCTCATTAGCAACTGGCATACCGAACGTTGGAGAACCATGGAACAAGAAGCAGAAGATTGATCGGCAGCATTATGAGCCATACATTAAAACCGGTTTCTTGAGGCAGCTCAAAAGAGTCTTTCCATTCCGATATCTGAAAGATGAATATGCTCCACTAATGAAGTTAATCATGAAATATTTCAGCTGTGAGGGATGGTTCTCTCGTTTATATGCTTATCACATTAGGTTGCTCATGAATTTTACCAGGGTATGGATGATGAACATCCCATATTTCATTTGCCAGAACATAGAGAGGATGAACACCTTTATGCAACACAAAACCCCTCAGCAGCAACTTAACAATTTTTATCATTTTCCTCTTATTAAGATTTTGGTGGTTCACTAGCTTGGATTACAGGGCATTACTTGGGATGATTTCATCTCCCATGACCTCTTCAGTGCTTCACAAGGATTATCAGAGGTCCAACATGAGATAGGTGGTCCTTCTCATCAGTATGAGCGCCATGAGGCCACTAGTGTGTCGATATTCATCACATATCAGAGGGGCGTTAGACATTTGTTTGCAGGAGCAAAGCGAGTGTTATCTCCACCCGGGGTGGAAGGGGCCTCGCTTCCGACATCAGCAACACAGGTACAGGACAGAGGCAAGGAGCCAATGCATAACAAGGGGCCATTAGGTGAACGAGAGACCGACTTCATTCTCATTCATGATGATGATACAGATGTGGAGAGTGCCAAACTTAGAGGGATCATCCAGAAGCAGCAAACAGAGATCAAAACCTTGTCTCTCAATTTGGAGAGGGCTAAGTGGATTATCAGATACTTGGAGCAGAGGAATAAACAGCTCGAAGACCAAGAGGAGATCATGGAGCTGCAAAACATCCGCGAGAATTGTCGATCTGCCCAACAGAGGAGGGTTGAGCTCACTCCATTAGAGCAAGAGATTAATGATGACCGAGATTCTTGGCTTGAGCGGATCAACATCCACCTTGAGAGACTTCTAGAAAAGGCCGAAAAGGACAAATCATTATTGAGGCATATGGTTTATCATTACAGGGCACACAATATGAGTTCCAAGGCCCGGATAAGGAATTTGAAGGCGAAATTGAGGAAGGCAACAAAAAGACAAAAGAGGCAAAAAGAGCAAGATCGGCTCTAAACCTTGGCCGAAGCCTCTTTGGCCCAACATGGCACTTCATAAAGAAGCTCCAGCCCAAATTTCAAAAAATTTGGGGCATTTTTGGTCTTTTGACAAATTTTGGTACAAAAACAGGGTTTTTCTCCCTGTGCGCCGCGCCACGTGGTGCGCGCTTATGCTAGGGAGCTCTAAATTGAAAAAAATATATATTTTTGGATTTGGAATGAAAAATCATGATTGCTGGTGCATGGCTAAGAAATTTGGGCAAGTTTTGAGTCCTCAGGAGGTCAAAAACACCCAAAAAATGACCTCTCTGCCCCTATTTTGACACATAGGAAGCAGTCTTGGGAGATTGAAGTTTTGGAGGGGTAAACGAGCACCAAATTCAAAAATTCCACTTGGGTTGGAAGGTAGACAAGCAGGTATTTATAACAAGTACACTTGGGCTCAATTTGGACTTCATCAAGTGCCTCAAAATTAGCTCCAAAGTGGCGCGACGCATACATCTTTTGGCGCAGCGCACAGAGCCTGAAAGGCCAAATCACTTCCGCTCTGCGAGAATTCGATTTGCAATTTTCTCCAAGTGGGCCCATTCATTAACAATAAATTTTTTATAGCACCAAAGGCAAAGTTTAAAAAACATTTTCATTAAAGGTTGGCCTCTATCCAAGTGGCAAAAGGAAGGCGAGCAGTCACCCAAAAAATCTACGCTACAGTTTTGTTATTTTTGTAACGTTGCACCTGTCACTAATGGTTGGCTTTTCATTCCCAGTTTGTAATGATTTAAAAAACTCCCCAACTTTGGGTCGATCCATTTCCTGATGGCAGAGTCTATTTATTGTATGAAAAACCATTTGCAAAGGGTGGGTTGAAGTTTCTGGGAGTAGCGTAGAGAAAAACCCAGCATATTCATTATACAACTTGGCCAGGAGATTAATGAAAAGATGACGCAGCTCTGATTTATGAGATTCCTATGGCGTGAGTTTTAGCATGTGTTTCTTTCTTTGTTTCATATATAACGTGTAATGTTTTGCAGCTCATTCATATTCATTTCCAGTTGAATGTTTTTTAAGTAGGAAAGGTAGAATCCATTTTTATGCTCTACCTTGTAAAGCATTCATACTTCGTCTATTTTCCTCTGTCTGAGAAGGATTCATGTATATGCCCTTTTCAGCTTTTCTCAACTGTATTTTCACCACATATTATTTCAGTTTGATTTGCTAAAACCTCCATGCCTATCTTGCCTCACGAAATACTCTGCATCTTTGATTTAATTTCCCATCTCAGGCGGTCCTTTGGCCCTACACAGCCTAGAAATTTCAGTTATTCAAAAATCACCTTTTCCATATCTATTTACTAGCTTAAATTCAATATTCATTGTAAGTCATCTCAGACCATATTGTTTATTCTTCATTGAGCGTGACTCGGAGATAGCCCTCTCCTGTTCTGGTAGGGCTAGCTACCAGACTGAGCGTGGTTTGTGGTTACCTTGCATTTTGCCTTCTTTCAGCGTAAGGCAGATTTAGGCCATAACAACATGTTTGAATTTTTAGTTGTTGATATGTTAGAGCATAGTAAACTATGTCAGTGAGACAACCAAAAGATGATCTCATTTAGATATTGGAAAGATCTGCCTCTAAGATGAGGGTGCTACATAAAATTAATTAACAATAGTTATATTTCAAGAGATGAGCTACAACATTAAGACAGACTAAATGTTAGTTGAAATACTGCCCTTGTGTTGCATTAAAAAATATCATCAAAGAGTATAAAATTTCTATGCTAACTGCAACAGAGACATGAGAATTGTTGTATTACTGAGATTTGGTGGTGAGCTGTTGCGGGCATTTTCGCATAATAAAATTTTTTCATATAAAAATATTCTTAGAAAATTCACCTAAAATACTACAACCTTTGATTATACATTTCTTTAACCCAGCTTCTGTATATCATGTGGTTATAAGTTTTTTGGACCATTAATTATTAATTATATAAAACTGTTTTCAAATTTTGCAATTGGCAAACAGGTGAAATTTTCAGCCATTACTTGGACTAGTGACAACAAAGGTTTCTTTTACAGTTGTTATTCAATGCCCAAGTCTGTAATATTCTTTGGAATATAGTATTGGTTATGTACTTTATAGCAGTTTCTTATTTACTTTCTTCGATTAACTTATTTACTTTATCACAGCTACTTAGTTACTTATGTTTTTCCCCGATAGAGAAGGAGAAAGGCTAGATGCAGGGACTTAAACAAATATCAATATTGATCATCAAGTGTTTTACCATTTCTTGGGCACTAATCAATATGAAGATATTCTCTGCTAGAAAGATTCAGAACATCCCAAGTGGCTATTTCTCTCTCAAATAACTGAAGATGGAAAGGTTGGTAGAATATCTTGTGTTGTGTTTTAGATAAAATATAGCATCTTAGGTACTCTTTTAGATGGCTATTTCAATTTTATGGTTGTACAATATCGTGTCTTTTTTTGTTTGCACTCGTGCATTCTTGCGCATATTTTTTATAATTTGTATTCTTGCATGCTTCTGTGGGCCGGTCACAACATATAGTAATATTGCCCTCAAATTGAACTAGTTACTAAAAAGGCTTGTTCATAGATAAGATCTGGTTCATGTTTCTTGGTAAGATTTTATTTGTCTTTAATGTTTTTCAAATATTAAAAAAAAGTGTAGCCTGTCAAAAAAAAATTAATCTCCAAAATGATCCTATTCTTCTACCGTCAATGATCATATGTTTCTGAAATTTCACCTAATGCAAATTTCTTACAATCCCTCAATCTACATTGTCTTTTTGTTGTTGTTGTTTTATATATTTTTAAAAGAACGTCTCTTAGCCCTTTTACCTCATGACCTATTCCATATTTCTAACAAATATCAAATGATAGTATTCTATCTATGTGCAACAAAGGCTATCTAGTGCGAGTTAAAGAAAGAAACATGTAAAACTACAACAGATTTGAAAAGTGCCCATTGTTCCAAAATGTGGGCCAAAACCAAAAGTTGAAACTATTAAAGGACTTGACATAAGAAAATATTTCATCTGAGACTCTTCTTTGACAAGTTTCTTGAAGCAATGGCACATAAAACAAGTCTCCAATGGATTGATATTTGTCAGTGATTCGTTCGATTTCTACATCTTACATTGAAAAGTATTTTACCTTGAGGTCCAGGGATGTCATAGCTCACATTGGTAAGCATCCTAAAGGGAAACCAAAAAGTAAAAAGTTGGTATTCCAGCAAAATATGAAGTTGAACAACAGTTATAACTTCTAAATTGAAAAGATCTAGCAAGAACAATTTTTCTGAGAGATTTGAACAATAACATTAGCATACGACAAACAATCCTCTAAAACCATGTTAACATCCTTGGGCCAAGTTTCAGCTTTCTCGGCATTCTAACTAAGGTCAAGAAAGATGTCACAAAAAGAGCATGAAGGAACAGTTGTGCATAATCACATCATAATTCTTACTTAATTCGAGTCCCCAAGGGGAAGTCAGCTTAAGCAGGCAATTTATAAGGTTATATTTAGATGCAAATTAAAATAGGCCAACATGTTTTGTTAGCAAGGCAGAGGTCAAAATCATTCCAGAATGAACCCCAATTTTAGTAGACAAATATTTATACTCTTTGCTTAATCATTATTCATCCCTCGATCTTCTGCTTTCCTCAGTAAACACACTTTATAAGTACCCATGCACATTTCAAAACTGCTATTCAGTGGAAGCAAGTCCAAGTTTGACTGCTTCAGAAGACTACAGAAATTAGTTATAGATCCTCAACGGTATTTTTATCCCACTGGAATGGTCAGTCCACAACATATTCCATACTCTCAGTCTATTGAGAGAAGAATTTGGCAACATGTACTATTGTTGAATAGCCTCAAGGCTAAAAACTATGGCTTGCGAGTCAAGCTAACATTCTATAGAGACAATTCTCAACATCTTTTGATAATATCATGTATTTACATGTCATTCATTACTACTATTAAATTTTACAGTTCACATATTTCCATGTATTTATCCTTGGGTTTCACCAAGAGTACGCAGACTTCCTTCAACAGATGAAATTGCCTAGTTGTGTTTTGGCATTAATTTTTGTAGTTGTTTATTCACAAATGTATGCATTCACAATTATATTTGTGAGGTTTAAGGTCAAAAAAGCATGGTCACATCAAGCGATGAATGCCATGGTTTTAGAATGGTGTTCCTAATGTGGAAACAGGGTCACAGACAGTTTCTCACAGTCAATGTCATGGATGCCTATTTTGTGAGGCTTAAGGCAACTAGAATAAAAAATCATGATGACATCAAGGGATTAATGCAAAAAAGATAGGATAGTGTGCCTATTGTGTAAACTGGACTACATAATGCTAATGTTTTCAACACTCTTATTATGAATGTCTATTTTGGAAACAGGGATTTGCATCTCATAGTGGAATTACTTAAGTTAGGCCATGACATGTTTGAATTTTTAGTTTTTGATAGGTTAGAGCATAGTAAACTATGTCAGTCAGACAACCAAAAGATGATCTCATTTAGATATTGAAAAGATCTACATCTAAGATGAGGGTGCCACATAACCTTAATTAGCAATACTTACATTTCAAGAGATGAGTTACAACATTAAGATAGACTAAACGTTAGCTAAAATACCGCCCTTGTGCTGCATTGTAAAATACCATCAAAGAGTATAAAATTTTTGTGCTAACTGCAACACAGATATGAGAATTATTGTATTACTGAGATTTGGTGGTGAGCTGCTGCTGACATTTTCGCATAATAAAATTTTTGCACATAAAAATATTACTTAGCAAATTCACCTACAATACTACAACCTTTGATTACATGTTTCTTTAACCTAGCTTCTGTATATCATGTGGTTATAAGTTTTTTGAACCATTAATTATTGATTATATAGAACTGTTTTCAAATTTTGCAATTCGAAAACAGGTGAAATTTTCAGCCATTACTTGGACTCATGACAACAAAGGTTTCTTTTACAGTCGTTATTTAGCGCCCAAGTCTGTACTATTATTTGGAATATAGTATCGGTTATGTACTTTATAACAGTTTCTTATTTACTTTCTTCAATTGACTTATTTACTTTATCACAGCGACTTAGTTACTTATGTTTTTCCCTGACAGAGAAGGAGAAAGGGCAGATGCAAGGACAGAAACAAATATCAATATTGATCATCAAGTGTTTTACCATTTCTTGGGCACTAATCAAGCTGAAGATATTCTCTGCTGGAAAGATTCAAAACATCCCAAGTGGCTATTTCTCTCTCAAATAACTAAAAATGGAAAGGTTGGTAGAATATCTTGTGTTGTGTTTTAGATAAAATATGGCATATTAGGTACTCTTTTAGATGGCTATTTCAATTTTATGGTTGTACAATACCGTGTCATTTTTTGCTTGCACTCGTGCATTCTTGTGCATATTTTTTATAATTTGTATTCTTGCATGCTTTTGTGGGTCGGTCACAACATATAATAATATTTCCCTATCCAACTAGTTACTAAAGAGGCTTGTTCATAGATAGCATCTCGGTCAAGTTTCTTGGTAAGGTTTTATTTGGCCATGATGTTTTTCAAATATTAAAAAAAATGTAGCCTGTCAAAAAAAAAATGATCTTCGAAATGATCCTATTCTTCTACCATCAATAATCATATGTTTCTGAAATTTCACCTAATGCAAATTTCTTACAATCCCTCAATCTACGTTGTCTTTTTGTTGTTGTTGGTCCATCCACTTTTTCGCCCTTCTGTATTTGATATCTTTCCTTGGGATTTTGACAGCCATCATATTTTGAGACAAAGCGGGACTTTTATTAAAACCATGTTACAACAAGAAGTTCAAATTTAATTTCGTTGTATCAAGTTCAATTCATTTGCCTCTAACACCAATATGATGCATGTTCACTCACGAGGATACTCAAAGACTTTGTTTGTACAAATTAGTCCCCATGAAAATGACATGGGAGAAACTCTGTGCTCACTGAACTTTTCCAGTAGAGTTCAAGGACTAGAGCTTGGTCCTACTCAAAGGCAACAAGATGTAAGATTTCATTGTAGCATGGTCCTTGCCTTTTCTTGATATTTTCTTTGCCTTTCAAAAATTGTCAAAGATGCATTAATTAGTGTTATATGCTATTGCCTTACAACATTTCCATTGCAACATTTGGTGCAATTTCTAGTTAAAATATATAAGTTGATTGAATATATAAAATCTGCCATCAATATATAATTAAAATAAATTAAATTTATTAATATTACATGGTAGAATGTTCAAAATATTATAATATAAAATTATTAAATTTTATGCGTAAGATATATAAAACTTACAACCCACATAAAATATTAAAGCTTTAATATTAGTGGAGTTGTCAAACACCTTTAATCGCAATATAAAATCGTTAATGATAATGAAATTCCCAATCACTTTTTATCTCAATGGGATTTCTATCCTTGTAGACAAAAGCATTGGTGTTGACGTGGCGGTGGATTGTTGTGGATCACTTTAATACAAAAGCAATGATGTGGATGGAAATGTCGATTCTCGCGGATTTTAATATTATACATTATTTTTAGAAAAGTTTTTCTCAAGAAATCATTTGTACATTTTTATTTAGATGTGCATCCAACAATGTACTTCTTTTTTAATATTATCTTTAAGATAATTTTGTTAATTATGATAATAAAATGTCTTTATACATGGTAGCTCAAGTGGCAGTGGCTGTGGAAATGAAGTCTTACCGAATTGGAAGTCTTAGGTTCAAATCTTGGGCTACCCTTCCCTTGTAGCAGGGTATGTAATGGACATGAAAATCGGAAAGTCTTACCAAGTTTACAAAATATATATAATAATAAAATGTAGTTCATAAAATTTGTTAAAGATGGAATAAACCTAAGACTTAATAATAGGAATTATATTTTGTGTTTGATCTCCATGAAGTTTTAATTATAAAGTTAATACAGATTTAAGTTATTTTAAGTTTTAATTATAAAATTAATAATTAATTGTGTGATTAAGTTTCTGGCTGATCTAAATCTATAATCAAATAAAATTTATTGTTTAGTCTTACCCAGCTTACAAAAAATATATGATAATAAAATGTAGTTCATAAAATTTGTTAAAGATCGGAATAAATCTAAGACTTAATAATAAGAATTATATTTTGTGTTTTATCTCTATGAAGTTTTAATTATAAAGTTAATAGAGATTTAAGCTATTTGAAGTTTTAATTATAAAATTAATAATTAATTGTGTGATTAAGTTTCTGGCTGATCTAAATCTTAATCAAATAAAATTTATGTTTTATTTATCAATCTTTTTATTAATTTTAAATTACTTTTATAATTTCAATAAATAATATTTATTTAAAAAAAATTATTTCTTAAAACACAAATTTTAAAATATTTCATTAATAATATATATATATATTATATATATAATATATATATATTTATAATTTAAATGTTTTAAATTTTTATTTTTTTAATTTAAAATGTTTTAAATTTATTTATTTTAAATATAAAAATTTGTTAATTTAACATGAAAAAAATAAAAATGATTCAATAAATCTTATTATCCATGTGTCAATCTAAAAGTTTTTCAAAAATTATAGTGTTTTATATAGGAACCTTTTTTATCCTACAAAATCTCTGAATTAAATTTTGGAAAAATTAAATAGATATATATATTTTTTTATTTTAATTATTTGAGTATTTATCTTAAAATTATTTAAAAACATAAAAATAATTAAATTCTAATTTTATTTAATTATATATATATATATATAAAATATATATAAACTGTAATGAAATTTTTAAATATGGAGAAAATTCGTAATGTATAAATAAGTTTATATCTTTAAAAAGAGTATAAGCATTCAATTTTTTTATTTGTTCTAAAAATATTTAAGAATATTTTGTGTACTTTAAATCTCTATTATTTACTCAATAATTATTACTTCAAAATTAGTTATGACTTTTGTTCCTTGTAATTAAAAATGTCACGTGTGTGCTCCTCATTGCTTATAAGTCTCTTAAGGGGTCTCTGATGGGAGTGCATTTATGGAAGGGCAGGGTGACAACTCGCATGATTGAGAGGCGCGAGTGAATAGTTGGCGATTAGAAGGCTCACTGTCAAGGTTAAGAAAATGTCACCACTTGACTTGTGGAGGTGTATGCATGGCCTCCCCATGGTATATACGATACACCCTGGTGGTTCTTGTCTTGACACTTTAAAGAGAGGGAGGTTAGTGAGGTCTCATCTGACAATCTTCTGGTTTATGGCTTTGCGGTAGTCAAGTTCGATAATGGTGGTATTTCAGAGCAGTGCGCACATGTTTGGAGTGTTAAATGCAAGCGTTAATATGTGTGCCCTAACACCCACTTGCCTCTCTTGTGTGCTTTCTCCTTCAGACATTGGTTTTCATCTATTATACTCGCCAATAAGGGGGTTTCTTTATAAACGTGGGGGTATTACTATAGGGTGGTGGATCCTCTAGTTTGTGTTCGTGGATGCACACCAAGTGCTCCTTGCACCTGACTACAGTGGTGGTTCGTTGTTGCTCTGAAAACTCGAGACAAGTTTGTTAACCTACTCGTATCTGTCCTGGTTTCCTTTCACGACTCATCTCAATATGTATCAAGTTTTACTTGTGTATGGGATGAAGATTTTTTACTGTAAGTGTCCATGTTTTTCATTTTATTTGTCCATAATACAACAATAGTTCCTTCCTTCGAATTCGTCATTGTATTTCCTTTCGCTTCCTCTCAAATCCCTGACTCTGCAAGCATTTCATTCAGTTTTTCAATTCTCTTTTGCGGGGTGTGGTATCCTAGAATGTTTTCATTGTGGTTTTAATAACCTTTTAGTAACAAAAGTCCATAGGCCAACTTGTAGTGCTATAATTGGTTGTGTCATGTCCACAAATTGTCAAATTGAGGTGGTTGGCCTAGGGTGGGTTGACTTCAGTTTTCCACTACTTCCTTGAAGACATCTCCTTGCAACTCTCTTCTCATAGTTACGTCACGACCTACACCTTTCAATTGTTTCCCCTACCATATTGTTGCAATTGGGCTCGAGAGGTGTTTACGTACCCCAGGTTTATTTATTTGACTGCTCACATTGTGTGTTGTACAACCCCGTCAAGTCCACCTCCGACAACTATTCTTATGGCACCATGACTTCGTCAACCTGGTCGTAAGGGAGATGTGACAAACACTTCTTCTTCATGACGTCGACGTATTTTTGGTTGGCATTATGTGGTGTAAAATTTTGATATTGTCTCTCTCGAAGTTAGGAACGAGATTCTTCACCTGGAAGCCAAAAAAATCTAGTGACTAGGCTTATTATTCAGTTTCAGAAATTACTAGCTCCACATTCAGATGGACTTTGAATCTAGGAAAATTCCAGAAAAAGAGACTTCACTTTCTTCATTCATTTGCTCTACACAGGTAATTGGAGATCTTTCTTCATATGGTCATATGTGATAAGTAATTCCATCATCATCAACTATTTGCAGGACATGAGGAGATCAAAAGGATTCTCTGAGACATAAGATACAAATTGGATGACTTAGTTTCCAGGATGACCTGCGTCGAACGCTTTGTGGTCTCTAACTCATATTCTGGCTCTGATTTGCAGCCTCACACTCCAACTATCATTAATGCACCAACAAGATATAACAAAGATCTAGGATTACATTAAGGAGTACATGTTAGTTGAATTCATCTAACATAACAGAAAGTTAGTCATTCGTCCAATGCAACAACAAAATACTACACGTACTAATATTATAGTGGTGAATATTTTTTAGTATATACCCAAATTGTAACAAGATTTTACATACATGGATGTTAAATAGATGTAAGGATGTTTTCTAGACATATGAATGAAATGTGCTCCAAAGACGGAGCTTATTCATTTAATGCGGGGAGAGAATGGGGGAAGGGCATACAAAATTTGTAGAAGAGGAATGAGCTCGAGTGCCATGTTAACTAATGAGCTTTAGTTTCTCAATTTGACCCTAAGTGAGTTGATTTCATCATCCATAATTTGGAGTTGTTGTCTCTAACTGGTCAGTATATCCATTGTGGAGGACAATGGATTACTAGTTGAGAGTGTTGCCATTGAAGTTGAGGCATATTATCTTGGAGATCAGAGATCTCAGAGGAGGGTAAATATGGAATGTTCTTTCTGTCGTCCTAACCAAATGTCACATGAAACTTCATGTAACATCTCAAGGACTAAGAATACCTTACAAATTGATGTATCGAGACCCATTTTGACAAAAAGTTTGTGTGCAGGGTTGGGTCAAGAAAAAGAAAAAATTGAACCAGAGAAGAACAACCTACCTCCCTTGAATTCGTAGAAAGAACCAAGAGAAAGCATCCACAAAGCATAATGGAAAGGGAAACATGGATTTAATGTTCACAAAAGTTGACATAATGGAATCCCCACTTAAAGTGATTAGATTCACAAAGTACAAGTCCATATCCATAGAGTGAGGAAGGAATGAACATCAAAGATTCATCATTGTTTTAATATGCAAGAGCATCGAGCCATCTATTCAAATGATCCTAGATATTACCAAGTGATAAGGGTTAATAATTTTTGAGTGCATCATATTCAAGGAATTGGGATGTGAAGCTCCCTCCCACTGATTTGTATTGTTCCTTCCACAATATGAGTGGTTGAGTTCACTAATGCATCTGCCTTATGGTTATTTTGTTTTAGAACATGGAGGGCTTAGAATTCTAAAATGGAACTTATAGCTAAATGATTTTTTTGTTTATATGTCAAGTTGTTTGTGATCCTCCAGGCTTGACTTGTGGCTTGAGGAGCCATGACCCAGGGGCATCTAAGTCATCAAAGTCACCCGAGAATCACACATGGCCTGGGCCACACCAGCCCTTATGACTAGATTTTTTAGCATGTCTCCTCCCGCTAGCACATGATACAACCACCCCTCGTGAGGTTTGATCCTATGTCGCCTTGTTAACGAGGCCCACCCTCATCCGGTTGTGCTAGTGAGACTTGACAGAGCTAAATGGTTTAAAAAACATATTGAGTCTAGAATTTCAAGGAAGGGTGCCTAAGTGTAAGTACTTGATATTGAGGGTTGAGTCTTTCACAATTTTTATTTTATTTTTACATGGAATAATGTATAAAGCTTGATTGTTTGTAGCTTTTGCCGTGCTACTGAAGAAGATTAATTCTTTATATGGTTTAGGCTGCAATCATACAATTTACAGTTACCACCCTATTTTCTATTCATAAAATTATGCACCAATTTCTATTCCTAGCATGTATAACCATATTTGCATTTGGATATATTGCAATTTGATCTTTGAATCCTTTGTGATGGTCGATAATCTAAAGATGTTTTTTTTATGGTTAAATTTGACACTCAATCTTCTAATATAGCATACTTGTATTTATACATCATAGACCCATCTTAAGTACGGATCTAACATAAGCATAGAGGGCTCAAAATTCTTCACGTGCAAACTTTTTTAGAGTGCAAAATACAATGTGTTATTTTTCATTGTTTAAATTGTATTTTTGAATGCTAAATAGAGTATATATAGAACGAAAAATAAAAATTAACCATAAAAACTAATTTTTTTTCCTATATATAGATATATTTTAAGTTGATATTGACATAAACTGGTTAACATAGATCTTCAAATAGTTTATTTAAATCTCTTGTTGAAATATTTTTTAAAAGTATAAGATTTAAACATTGATTCATACATTTTTTAAAATTCTAATTACTTTATAGTGTATTCATTTTATATTTTTTAATTATAGCGGATATTTTTTCTATTTAAAACATAATTTTTTTTTTAAAGGGGTACGTAGGGACCAACAAACTTACACATCCCCTCGTACTCGGCTATGGCTATAGAATGAGCCTCTCGGCTCAATGATATATAATATAAACTTATATAAATAAAAATGGTTTTTTATTTTTACAATATTTTTAAGTATATGCCATTATTAATTCTTATTAAAATATTTTACTGATAACTTACGTTGATATTTTAATATACAACATTAACATATTTTATTTTAACAATTTGTTTTCTATACATAGATATATATGAAGTAGATATCGACATAAATTAGTTAACATAGATCTTCAAATAATCTATTTAAATCTCTCTGTTGATTTTTTTTTTTGAAAAGTATAAAATTTAAACATTATTTTATTTTCACAATTGTTTTCTATAACATAGATATATAGTGAAAGAATACGAACATAAATATTACAAGATCTTCAAATAGTTTATAATCTCTTGTTTGAATTTTTTTTGATAAATTATAATTAAACATTTTACCCATATTTTTAATATATGTATTATAGCTGACAATATTTTTTTTATTTAGAACATAATTTTTATTTTACAAGGAGCAGACGGACTTACACATCTCCTCATAATAGACTGTAAAATGAGCCTCTCAGCTTAATTTTTTTTCATAAATAGTCATTTTTAACTTAATGAAATAAAATATTCATTATATGTGACTTTCACTAGAAGAAAGAGGCCGTTCAAATTCAAAGAAAATGAACAGCGTTACTATTTTTATTTCCATATAGTAACATTCAGGTGTTCGGATACAAGGACTATAATTGATCGCAATAAAACACATAACAAGATGACAAGTTTAAGGCGCAGCATATACCCGCTAGTGACAAATGAAAGCGTATAAATTTAAGGAGTTGCAGAGGCCAAAAATGGATTTACAACTTTTATAGGCAATCCAGAAACAATCTCGTACACAGATGCTTGATATTAGAAGTAGTGAAAGGAAAATTGCTTCAAGTTAGTAGTCTTTGGATTGTTATCCATCACAAGTGATCATATTAGGAGGCTTAAGCTGTGTCAAGAAAGGAAAAGTTGGATTTCAGTTGAATGATAAATAATTTATTTTTTCATTAATGAAGTGTTCGAATAATAATGGAGAATTTTAGAAATAAATATTATTAGAATTTGTTACGTTTAATTACTTATTTAGATTAAAAAAAGTGTTAAAATAATAATGGAGAAATTTTAGAGATAAATATTATTAGAATTTATTATATTTAATTAGTTTTTTATATCTTATTGTGTAGAAATTTGTTCAAATTATTGAACTGCATTATATTCTTATTAGAGTTGCTTGAACTATGCATTTTACCTCTTTTCTAATAATTGGTCCATTTCACCTTTTTTTTAATTATTTGTCTTTCCATTTTCGTTATAGTTGTGCATTTGGAATGATATTGTTAGATTTAATATTATATGGATGCAGAACAATCAATTTAATATATTTCATTTTTTAATATGGATTTTTTTTATATCATATATATATATATATATTCAATTTCAAAATAAACTTATTTATCAATATAAGTAAGTATTAAAAAAAAATGTTTTATGGACATTTTAATTGATTATCAACATCATATGAAATATAGTGTAAACTGAGAGATCCAAGGTTCAAATCCCCAAGAGTAACCAGGTCTATGGAGAAGAGGATTGTTGCAGGCCTTAGAGGTATAGTGGTAGTAGCCAAATCGTCCTCATAACCAGGTCTATGGAGAGGAGGATTGTTGTAGGCCCTAGAGGTATAGTGGTAGTTGTCGAAATCAACCTCGTAACCATATCTACTATTCTACTAATCTATCTTAAGTCCAGAAATATAATAGTAATTACCAAAAGCTATCTTATATTACCAAAATCAACTTTGTCTCACCCCAATTAAAAAATTATATATTATATATATATATATATTATATATTATATATTAAAAAATAACAAAATTAATCATTTGTCTTAAGTTAACAATACAAAACACAGTTTATATATATAGTTTATATTTTTGAGTTTTGTTTTAAAATGAAAAAACAGATGCATTACTAACAACATTTTGTTTTAAGGCCTTTCCCCTTTGCCAGAAGGGGAAAGGCAACAATGCAACATAGCAAAAACCAATAGAAGTGATCATGGAGCATCGTTGGCGCGAGCGAGCTCCCTGACAGCGCAACAAACTACAAGAATATAGTTACTCATATGTTAGAAGAAGAAACCTCCGAGCCCATGCGTGCCTAGTTCGGGAATCAAACAGTTAAAAAGACAAAGGGGATAGATTAAGACCTCTCGAGCTTCAGAAGGCTCGAGAGCATTGTAAAAGGCCTATAAATATTTGAAAGTTTAGAGTAACAAGGGTTCAACTTTTGGGGACTGTGGATACTCTACTACTCTAGCTTCTCATCTTCATTCTAGCAATATAAGCTTCTTTTGATGTTACATGTTCAATTCCCATTTTCTCTTTTGTTCTAAGCTTGCACATGAATAGGTTATTCATGTTTTCTTTTGTGTCTAGTGCCAGATAACTGTCATCTTATCTCTGCGTTGATTAATTAGATTTGCACGCTTCATTTACTTCCTGTAGCTAGCCATTCATTTGTGTTTATGTATGCATCTGTTGGTACAGCTAGTATTCTCCATTTATCCATTGAATCTATAAACTATTGAGCATTAGTGGTCTAAAACCTTGTAAAGCTGAGGGTGTTCATGCATGTCTTGAGTGAAAATAGAGTTGAAACAGTCATCTGACTTGATCCAAACCATCACCCATTCCAATAGTTCAAAGAACAATATTGAAGATTTATATGTTACCAGACATCTTCGAGCTACAACCTAGGAGAGCTTCCTAGAGTGATAACAAAGACCATGGTATTTTTTTTTTTAAACTATAACTAAGAATTTTATATTAAGAGAAATTTGTATCTAGGGTATAACAAAGATCTAGGATTACATTAAAGATTACTTATTAGTTGAATTCAACTAACATAACAAAAAGCTAGTCATTTGTCCAATGCAACAACAAAATACTACATGTACTAATATTATAGTGGTTAATATTTTTTAGTATATACCCTAAATGTAATAAGATTTTACATACATTGATGTTAAATGAGCTCCAAAGAATGAGCAAATTCATTTAATACAGGGAGAGAATGGGGGAAGAGCATACTGAATTTGTTGAAGAGGAATGAGCCCAAGTGCAATGTTAACCAGTGAGCTTTAGTTCCTTAATTTGAACCTGAGTGATTTGATTTCATCATCCATCATTTGGAGTTGTTGTTTCTAACCAGTCAGTGTATCCATTGTGGAGGACAATGGGCTACTGGTTGAGAGTGTTTTTATTGAAGTTGAGGCATATTATCTTGGAGATCGGAGATCTTAGAGGAGGGTAAATATGAAATGTTATTTCTGCCTTCCTAACCACATGTCCCCATTTCTTGTTGAAACTTCATGTAACATCTCAAGGACTAAGAATACCCTACAAATTTATGTGTAAAGGCCCATTTTGAGAACAAATTTGTGTGGAGGGTTGGTTTGAGCAAAAACAAAAATTGAACCAGAGAAGAAAAACTTACCTCCCTTGAATTTGTAGAAAGAACCAAGAGAAAGCATTCAAAAAGAATAATTGAAAGGGAAACATGGATTTAACATTCAAAAAAATTGACATAATGGAATCCCCACTTAAAGTGATTAGATTCACAGAGTAGAAGTCCATATCCACAAAGTGAGCAAGGAATGAAAATCAAATAGTCATCATTGTTTTAATATGTAGGAGCATTGAGCCATCTATTCAGATGAACCTTGAAATTAACAAGTGACAAGGGCTAATGATTTTTGAGTCCATCATATTCAAGGAATTGGGATGTGAAGCTCCCTCCCACTGATTTATATTGTTCCTTCCATAATATGACTGGTCGAATTCACTAACACAACTGCCTTATGGTTATTTAGTCTTAAAACAAGGAGGGCTTTGAATTCTGAAATGGAACTTATAGCTAAATGATTTAAAATTCAGATTGAATTTAGAATTTCAAAGAAAGGTGCCTAAGTGTGAATGCTTGATAATGAGAGTTGAGCCTTTCACATTCTTTTTTTTTTAATTAATTGTAGCAATGTAGAAATCTTGATTGTTTGTAGCTTTTTCCATGTTGTTGAAGAAGATTAATTCTTTATATGGTTTAAGATGCAATCACAAGGCTTATGCACCCTATTTTCTATTCATGACCACCCTATTTTCTATTCATAACATTATGCACCAATTTTTATTCCTAACATTTATAACAATATTTGCATTTGTATATATTGCAATTTGATCTTTGAATCTTTTAAGATGGTCAACAATTTGAAAATGGTTTTTTCATGGTCAAATTTGACACCCAATCTTCTAATATAACATACTTGTATTTATATTTTAAAAAAAATCATTGAATGGTCATTTTTAACCTTAAATTGGTTAGAAATAAAGTATCCAAACATATATATGTAACTGTCACAAGAAAGATGCTTGCTCAAATTCAAAGACAATGAACTGTATTATTATTTTTATTTTCATATAGTGGCATTCATGCATTTTGGATACATGGACTATAATTGATCGCAATAAAACACATAATAAGATGACAAGTTTAAGGTGTATAAATGTAATGAGTTGCAGAGACCAAAAATGGATTTACAACGTTCATAGAAAATCAAGAAAAGATCCTGCTTGAGTGGACTTTGTTATTATTAATTAGTTTTTTATATCCTATTTTGTACGAATTTGTTCAAATTGTTGAACTACATTATATTCCTATATATACAAATGAGCTAGGAAACCTCTCAATGTGAGGGTTACTTGGCCTATGCATTTGATCCCTTTTCTAATAATTAGTCTATTTCACTTCATTTTTAATTATTTGTCTTTTCATTTTCTGTATAGCTATGTATTTGGAATAACACTTTTAGATTTAATGTAATCATCATTTAATATATTCTATTTTTCAATTTGAATTTTTTTTTTTAATTCTAATATATATCCATTTATCAATATAAATATCTCTACTCAATTCCAAAATATACTTATTTATCAATATAAAAAAGTATTAAAAAATAATGTCTCATGGACATCTTAATTGACTCTCACCATGATATGAAGTATAGTATAAACTGAGAGATCCAAGTTTCAAATCCCTTTGAGTAACTAGGTCTACGGAGAAGAGGATTGTTGCAAGACCTAAAGGTATAGTGGTAGCTACTGGAATCAACCTCATAACTAGGTCTATGAAGAAGACTATTGTAGGCCCTAGAGGTATAGTGGTAGCTTGCCAAAATCAACCTCATAACTAGGTTTACAGAGAGGAGGATTGTCATAAGCCCCAAAGGCATAGTAGTAGTTGCCAGAATCGTCCTCATAACTCGGTATATGGAGAGAACTGTCATAGGCCCCATAAATATAGTGGTAATTGTCAAAATCGACCTCCTAGCTAGATCTATGGAGAGAAGGATTGTCATAAGCCCTAGAAGTATAGTGGTAGTTGTCAAAATAAACCTCATAACTATGTCTACTCTATTATACATCTAGAAAAAATCTACTTTATACTATCATCAACTTTATGTCACCCAAATAGAATTAAAATAAATAAATATATGTATGTATGTTATAAGAATTGTCAAAATCTTATAACATAAAATTTAATAATTTTATGCATTTTTCTAGCATAGAGTAGTCAAACACCTTTAATCGCAATATAAAATCGTTAACGTTAATGAAATTCCAATCACTTTTAAGGTTAATGAAATTCCCAATCACTTTTTATTTTGACATGTATTGTGGTCCACGATCAATTGTATTTCTATCCGGGTAAACAAAAGCATTGATGTTGACGGGGCGGTGGATTTTAATACTAAGGCATTGATGTGGATGGAAATGTCGATACTCGGGGATTTTAATATTACATGTTAATTTGAGAGAAACTTTTTGCCAAGAAATCATTTGTACATATTTCCCATTTTTATTTAGCTTTGCATCCAACCATAATTATAGTTCTCTTCCAACATTATATTTAAGATAATTTTGCTATTAATGATAATAAAATATAGTTCATAAAATTTGTTAGGGAATGGAATAAGTCTAAGACTTAATAGTAGGAAGTATATTTTGTATATTTTGTTTTTGATCCCCATGGAGTTGTAATTATAAATTTAATATAGATTTAAGTTATTTGAAGCTTTAATTATAAAGTTACTAGTTAATTTTGTGATTAAATTGGCTATCTAATTTATTCAAATAAAATTATTTGTTTAATTTTATAAAAATATGTATTATTCTTTAAATTATTATAATTCAATTATAACATAAATTATAATAAAAACTTTATTTCTAAAATATATGTAATTATTATTTATTTTTGATATAAAGTTGTGTATTCAACAGGTGATGGACAACAAGTTTGATAAATTAATATTATATGATTAATTATAATTTATTTATAATAATAATATATATAATTATTTATTAAAAAAAAATGTAACTAAATTAATAGTAAAAAAAAATCTAACAACTTTTAACATGGAGAAAAATTTATAATGTATAAATAAGTTTTGTTTGTAAAAGAAGTTCAAGTACTAAATTTTCTATGTATGCTAAAAATATTTAAGAATATTTTGTGTACATTAAATCTCTACCATTTACCTAATAATTATTATCTCGAAAGTACTTATGATTTTTGTTCTTTTTAATTAAAAATGGCGTGTGTGCCCCCCATTGCTCATGAGGATTTTAGGGGGGTCCCTAATGGGGGTGCATTTATGGAAGGGTAGGATGACAACTCACATGATTGAGATACACGAGCGGATAGTGGGCAATCAAGAGACTCACTGCCTAGGTCAAGAAAACGTCGCCACCTGTCTAGTAGAGGTGTACGTGTGGCCTCCCTACCATATACACGATGCACCTTGGTGGTTCTTTTCATATCACTTTAAAGAGAGGCAAGT
>APFE030970059.1:9530-50802 GCA_000404065.3 Pinus taeda
AACCATTTCAACATATGCCTAAGCAGGATCTCTTGCTCTAGGTGCCATTTTTTGACTAGGAAATGAAAGCAAACAATTTGAAAATGAAAAAAAAAAAACCTTGATTCAATGTTCATTTATTTGACAAAAAACACTCTCTAAGCTTTCTAGATATGCACCTAAAATTTACTAAGCAAAAACAGATTTATAGAGGTGAAAAAAAATACCTCTAGGCACAAACTACCTCCTCAAGCTTGCTCCAAGAACAGCTCCTCAATGCTGCTCCAAATGGCTGCCCAAGAAGCTCCTCACTCCAGCTACAATGCTCCTCGAAGACTCCTCACTGCTGCTCCAAAACAAGCTCAAAAACCGCTCACTAACTCTCAAAGAAGACTCTCACTCAAATAGCACTTGAGTGTGTTAAATAGGGTTTGGGAGGGGAAAATGGACCCCAAAAGACATTTAGCAAATTCATATAACTGCTTGGAGTCCAAACCAACCAAAAAACACTTTAAAAATCCATTAAAAATTTATTAAAACGCTGTTTTACGTGGGACTGGGCGGTTTCTTGTGACTCGGCCGAGGCATAATGGAAACGGCCGTTTTGGCCGAGTTAGCCATGACTCGGCCGAACGGGCCGTTCCATTGGCCGGGTCGTTAGGGAGGGTGCTGGCTCAGATCAACCCGACCGTTTCACTAATGACTCGGCCGAATTTTAAAACAATGCTTGCAATGATTCAAGATAATTGGAGTAAGTAGGATAAAGTGCCTTGAGAAAAAGCGATAAGAGGAAGATCCGATTCAACTTTAATGGCTTTGATATCATGCATTATAGATTTTACTTCGGATGCAAGAGCAAGAGGATCATTATTTTGCAATTCAAGAGTGAAGAGTTTAATTATGAGTTGAACAACTTCAAGTGCAGAATGTGAGTCATAGAGTTCTTTCAGCTTTTGTAAGGCTTCAAAAACAGTTGAAAATGGTGAAATATGGCGACTCACATCTTCATTTACAGATGTTGTGATTAATGCATAAGCTTTGTTGTTCTTGTTTTCCCAAATGACGAGCTCTTTGTCTGAGGTAGGCTATTCTGGCTCTTTGTCTCCGTCTCCAACACACACTCCTTTCCACAACTCATTGAAAATAAGGGTGTGTTTTATCATCCAGGACCACTCAGGATAGTTCTCCTTGCCAGTGAGAACTATTCCCACAATGGATATGATTGAATGCATTGTAAAATCTTGTACTGTAAAAAAACTGTGTACTGTAAAAAAAAATATACTTCTGCTGGCAAAAATTTGCTTCAGAAACCATGGGCCTCTCTCTGGACAGCTAAATATGCAAGCAATTGTCCCATGGAAGAAAGAATACGAATGACGGAGCTAAGCACGGGATCGGTAATCTGGAATTCAGCTATACAACATAGAAGTCTCATACAAGAGCACAGTTTCTGGGAAGTTAAGAGTGGAACAACTGCTCGATTTTGGGAAGACTCCTGGCAGCAATTACCAAAAATAAGAGACATACTCCAAGATCATCCAATACCAGAGCAGGAGATCAATCAGTTAGCCAAGGTCAGTCAATTTTGGAGCTCATCTACAACTCAAGAGCATAGGCAATGGAAAAATGCAAATCAAATTTTATTGAACAGCTATGAACAAACTCAGCAACATCTCAATACAGAACTACAAAAGAGGCAAATCATTGTCTCAGAAGAATCGGACATTCTAAGATGGGGTTATGAAGAGAAAGGAATATTCACCACAAAGGAAACATATAAGATAATAGTCCAAGATCAGCTAAACAAAGACACTTTATGGGATAAAATTTGGCACACTTCCAACTGGCCGAAGGTTTCTACCTTTTTATGGCTCCTTTGTCATAATAAAATTCTAACTTGGGATAATCTCAGGAAAAGAAGCTTCTCGGGCCCATCTATATGTCTCATATGCAGGCAAGAGGAGGAAACAGCCATACATCTTATGCAGTCATGTCAAACTCGAAGAAAACTCTGGGAGAAGGTCGCTTTCCGCTATCAAAGAGAAGGTAGAGTGCAAGGAGATCTCAAAGCCACTATTCGCAACTGGAGTCAAAAGCCATTTCAAAGTAATCTCCTTAACACTTTGTGGCATCTTATACCTGGCTTACTGATGTGGAACATATGGAAAGAGCGCAACAGAAGAGTTTTCAAGGATCAAACTATGCCTCTAGAGAAAATTTGGACTATACTTCATCAGAATATCATGGAGTCTCTATCAATTAGAGAATGGTACTCAGAAGACTTCCCCACATTACCTCAGGAAAAAACAATCTGGGATAATTGGAGGATCCAGATAAACCAAAAGACAATCAACAAAAAGAACCCCACAATGCAGGAAAAGGAATCAAGCAATTGGACTCCGCCGCCCATTAACATGTTCCAGCTTAACTTTGATGGGGCCTCAAAAGGAAATCCAGGGAAAGCAGGGTATGGGGGAGTCTTCAGAGATCATAATGGCAATCCTCAATGCATCTTTATGGGCTCGATAGGCTGGGATACCAACAACTCAGTAGAATTGGAGGGATTATGGAGAGGTCTCAAACTAGCCCATGAAAGAAGATTTTTTCCTCTCATTATAGCAGGGGATTCGCAAATTATAATTAGAATTATCATAAATCTCCTGCATGGTTCACCCATTCACAAAGTCAGCAACAGTTGGAGAATGGCCCAAAGGCTTGAGCTAATAAATAATTGGCTTTCTCAGCACCAAGCAATCTCATGCAAACACACCAGAAGGGAAGGAAATAAGCTCCCTGACTTTCTTGCCAATCTCAGAGTGGAAGCTGAGGGAGGCTACTTTGAAGGAACTATCGCCAGCTTAGCTTTCGAGGACCAAATCGCCAAATTCCAGGAAATTGTCACTCAGGACAAATCTCAGATGAAGAATACACACCCGGATGTGGGTGGCATTAACAGTTATCAATGACAAACTGCACAATTCAAACATCTGGCCTGACGGATGGCAGGCGGATGATCCGTAGGATACGCGTCGTAGGATGGCGAATTAAGTTCAAGGCAGATGAAATTAATATCGAGCAGTCTCGAATATGGTCTGGTATTAATGCGAGCATGGCTGCACAGCAAACAAGTTGGCTTATTGGCATGGATCCGCACAATGCCCCTGTCTCAGCCGCTGGTTCTTTTTATTATCAAGCAGAGCCGCTTCAGCACCTCTGCTTGGTCTTTCGAGTCTGGCCATTAGCTTGGATTTGGAAGCTCCCTGTAACTTTCCGCGCTCCTACTGTTCCTGGCCTGCTTTGCCTCAGTTTCTCTCCCGGCACATTTTCCTCTCTGACTATGCCTCGTAGCAGAGGAATCCCACGTCGAGGTAGCCACATAGGGAAAAGAGGTCGCCCTTCTCGCCCTGTTCCACAGAATGTTGCCCCTATCGCCTCAGCTCCCCCTTCTTCTCCGCCTCTGGATCAAGCTAGCCCTATCCCGAACAATTCATTCCAGACCTCCAGGTTTACTTTTCAAAGTCGGCTCAACAAGCCTGTTTTGACAGCAAGTATTACCATAACTGTCTCGGAGGAGGAGAGCAACCAGCTCAGCTCGACTCCAACTATATCCACCCACTCTCAGGAAGATAGTGTTCTTCAAGGGGACCTGACAGGGATGGTGTTCCATGCGGATCACATGCAAGAGGATGCCCCTGTTTCGGAAGCGCCTCAGCAGCCAGTGGATCCGACTCAGAGTGATATTCTGACCTGCGGGCCGTCTCAAAGGGCAGTTGGTATTTTAAATATGGTAACTACTCCTGATGGAGGCGCACCGACATATGATGAAGACAGTTTCGTGACCTAGGTAGCTTCTACCAGCCAGGTGAACGAGGACAAGCCAGCGTCCCAAAACATGCAGATTAATCATGTCTCTTCTCTGCCGGGTGGCCTTCTAGCCTATATGCTATGCAATTTTGGTTTTGTGTCTTTGATTCTGAAGTTAGATGTCTGTGTCTGGTTCATTCTCACGCAACAGGCAGTGGCAACAGCCAATATAGGTTCTACTTTTTGTTATAAATATGGCTATGCTAGTTGCTTTTCTGCTTTTTTGGTCAATGAAGGACATGACGATCTCAGTCCTGGTAAAATATTTCAGTTTGTCAGAGCCCAAAGTCAAAATTTTGAAGTCTGTACTGTAAATTTGGTTGAAGGCCTGAACTGTAATGTCCCTGAGTTTCTGGTTGAGGAATGGCCTTGGCCTCCTTTGAGGTCTTGACCTCATTGTATATATTTTTACACCTTTTTTAATAGAATTAGTATTTACGAAGAAAAAAAAAATGTGCTTTAGAATAATACAGTCTTATTCTTCCTTCTTGATTAGGTAAGAATTCTATTTAATATACAAAGAATAAAATTGTATTCTATATAGAATGTCAACTGCTCAAACACCTATCATAACTTGAATTCAGATGTAATTGGAATTTGTCAAAAAAAATGGACGGATGCTTTTCTCAAAAATGAATGGTATCAAAGTGTTCAATTTTCACCGCACGCAGGTGTGCTGATCATACTTTATCATCACGCTCTTAAATAAATCTTCATGAAATAAATCTTCAAAAAATAAATCTCTTCACCGCACGCATATATGAGAAATCTAGTAATACGGATTTGTCCAAGAACAAACCCAAGCCTCCGACGATGTCTAGGATACCAGCAACAACGCTCTCAACGCAGCAGCCACACCATGCTCTCAACGCAGCAACTACACCATGCTCTCAACGCAGCAGCGTGGAATGAGCAACGATTCAGCACTCCATCCTGACACATGACAGAGATGGCCTTTAGTCCGCTCAGAACAGTTATGCAGCAATACAATTATGCAGTGGGCGCAGAACGATTATGCAGCAATACAATTATGCAGTGGTTATAAAAAATACCACATGGACAGTATGGCAGAGAGCCTACAAAGCGCAAAGAATAGAGGGACAGAATATGGTAGAAAACTGATACAAGGAGTTACAACACAAAAGCTAATTTTGGGAGCTGGCTCTAATACCATGTCAAACCAGGCAGTAACTCCTCAACACAAATTGATTTGTATATTACATTCCTTCAAGTTGGTATTTATTATATACATGAGGGAGAGACTGTTCACTTCATCTCCGGATGACTGTTCATATTACTTATTATTTATTTACATTATATTCACCCAATCCTGATGATTACATTATATTCACCCAATCCTGATGATTACATGTCAACAAAATTTATCTATGCAAATGCACCGAAAGATGAGATGAAGTTAGATTCAAGGATGAAAAATGCTTATGTCGCAAAAGCCCTTAATCACCAAAATAAAATGCTCGCTTTATTGGATGAAGACTTAAAAATAAACCCCTGAAAATATTACAATTAAACCACAAGCTTATTTCAAATCTTTTTTGATACAATTATAGCTCAAAGAGAACAAAAACTTTTTTGCAATCAATGTCAACAGATTCTCAAAAAATACTCAATTTATGAAACAAAAAATATACATTTTATCACAATTCCATGATAGAGTACTTAATTTTTAGAAATTAGTTTTTAGGACAATAGTAAGAAAAAATTTATGACATCGGCAATATGACAATGAAAACAGTAAGCTATCAATGATATCTTTATGCCAAAAATTTACCGAAATTTCTCCAAACTTGCCCACATGAATTATAGAAAAATTTCAACCTGTTATGATGTGATTTCCAGACTTATATCAGATCTGATATACTTTTACAGCCAGCAATTAAAACATGAAATAAGCCTAATGATGAATGCCCAACTCAAGAAAGTAATCCCTTAATGTATTAGACAACTTAAGAACTGATTTTAGGCTAACCCACATGAAATTTTTCCACTGTTATATTTCAGAGTTCATAAACATAATTATTCAGAGATAACAATCACCCAAAATGTAGATCTAGGCCAAATTTTTTATACACATCAGACATAAATGACTTATTAATGTATTTAGCAATTTTTTGAGTGAATTTCAAACCACTTAGATGTGTTTTTCACTACTATTAGAAAGGTATATAACTGTTGTAGCAAACAATGAGGAAAAAGATGGTTTAAAGATCAAACCCTTAGGCCATAGGCCTTGAAGATCACTTGCCCAAGTTGCCAAAAAATTTCAATATCTGAAACACAAATTTTTACCAAACTTTCTACAAAAACCCACCAATGATTAGCTTTAGAAAATCAAATATTCAAATCAGAAATGGAGCAAGGGAATCTAGGGCCAATGAGAGCTAGCACTAGGCCCAATAGAACTAGCGTTGGGCTAGGATAAAGCAGATCTGGGCTTAAGAGCCCCAAAACTTGAAACCCTTGCACTGAAAAAATTATTTTGCTTCAGATCTTCAGATTTATTGCAAAATCTTTAGTGGTTGGCCTTGCAAAAATATTTGGGACAAAATATTGCCCTTCAGGGCCTAGATCTGTCTCAAAACCCCTAAATATGCTTGAAAAATCTCAGATCTGAAGATTTACTTGGCTAATTTCTTATATATATTCCTGCAAACAATCTTTGAGCCCAAATCTTGCCCTCCAGGGGTCTAGATCTAGCTCAGATCTAAAGATTTACTTGGCTGATTTCTCAGATCTATTCCTGCAAACAATCTTTGAGCCCAGATCTTGTCTTCCAGGGTCTAGATCTAGCTCAGATCTGAAAATTTTCTTGGCTAATTTCTCAGATCTATTTATGCACAAGCGAAAAAAAGAAAAACCCAATACCCAATATGTACAAAAATAGAGAAAATCCCAAAAAGCCGAGTGTTAAAATTCAAAATTATGTTACAAAATTTCAGATCTACACAAGTAAATAACAAATCTATACAAATAATTTACAGATCTATCAGATCTGAGGAGTATGAGTCTAACTCCGCTTCCAGACCTAATAATCTAAGCCTCTTAATAGCCAGATCTATTAAAATTTCCACAAAATATTTAAAAGATTTTGAAATTTTAGAGGTAGTAGCCCAAAAACACCCTGCAGAAAAAAGATTATCATTAGATAAATCCTTGAGCTTATATGAAGTAGACTCTTCAGAAAATATGTGTTGAGAGTTGGCTGGTCCAACCGAGAACTACCCTCAAACGCTCAATGAGAACCTGAGAGATCTTCTGCAAACACTAGATCAACCATCAAATCAAGTAGAGAAATAGAACAACAATAAAGTTATGAAGAAATAGAGATACCTCCAACTTCAATCAAAATTAAAAATGTTACCCTAGATCCAACAAACTGAATAAGATGCCTGTATTCAGATTATTCTAATAGAGTTATTGATTGATAGTTTTCACATAATATTAAGCAGAAATTAAAACAATGTTACCATAAATTCATGAAGATGAACACTATAGCACGTTGAAACCCCAAAGAATTTTGCATTACGTCAAAAAAGTATACAAGAGAGCTTGAGAGCTTAGTACACGATCCAGAGATCGAATGATCTCAACTGACAACTGACCTCCTATTTAAAGATAAATCTTCCAACGGCTAGTTCGACTGATCCTTGTCAAAGTAATCTCGACCGTTGATGAGGATCAAAAAAAAAAAAATCTCGTCTGTCGAAATTTTAATTATTGAGGAAATTTTGAACTTTTCAATTAAATGCATTTTAATTAATTCAAAAATTAAAATTTTGAATTAATTTCCTTAAATTTTTGACTTTGACTTAACCCCAGGGACCAAAGGCTTAAAATTTAGCAAAATAATAAATTAACCTTAGTCCCTAGACCTCTTAAAATTTAATTTTTAAAAGACCCACGAATTTTGCCTTTGGAAAATTTAAATTTACCTAAGACCTATAATTAATTAAATTTCTGACTTAGGATTTTAATCAATTTTGACCAAAAAATTTAATTAATTGACCTATGAGGGGATAAATTATTTTTCTAGCCCTCAAGACACTTGACATCATGATTTTTACATTTTTTACATCTCAAGGGGAAAAACCCATTTGCAAAAGACCCTCACAGACTACCCAGTTCTATGACACCAAAATATAATCTAGCAGATCAAGCAATTTGTGATAAAATAACCTAACCAAATAGTTAGGATTATTCCCAAATCACTTTTACACAGACTTTATCTATAACACTAGGACTCGCCTAAAATCCTGGTGACAAAATTCATTTCGGCTTTGGGGTAAGGCTGAAGGAAAACTCTGCCAACCATCCGACAATGGATCGGTGAGACAAAAAACCTCCCGGAATGTAGATCGTTACCAGAAAAATAGGTTTACCTAGGCAATTACATGACACAAATCTACTGAGATTACTTGCATCATATACATGCAGAATGGGTTTACATTATAACATGATAATCATGCTAATGATAATAGGTGGACGACGTAGACACATCGATTAGGTGCTATCCCCTTTGCGAAAAAAGGGGGTGCACTGCTATGGGTCGTTGACACATAGTGATCAATAGGGCTATATGAAATGTTGAAGTTAAGATCCTAAGCAAGGAGCATGTTAACCAAAATTTAACACTAGTGCACACAAATCATATGTTACAATGAGTTTCTTCATCCTCCTTATAAGCAAATCGGATGGCTACATCTAGCAAGTTCTATATCTGGAAAGTTGAACTAGTGATTGAGTTGTTAATTGATTTGAAGTGGCTCATACAACTCGTCCTAAGTCTCGACTAGAATTAGAGACTTGTCACTCATCCTCTTCCCAAATCAACTCACGCTAGAAGACAATAACTAAGCCTTCCACTCTAGCACATCAGTCGAACTGCTTCATAACCTGTCCTAATTTGTAGGGACTCATTCTAAATTATAGAAACTCATCCTAACTTATAGGGAACTCGAGCATGCTAAAGAATAACTCGTTGAGGTCTCTTTGACTAAGGTACAAGTCAAAGAAACCCTTTCTCGCCACCATTTTCAACAGTTGTGGCAGAGAGCATGGACTATGCAGTGACAAAGATTACAAGTTGTTGATTGTGACATTACTTATGATTCAATGATATATGTGACAATGGATCCTGTTTGAAAATGAGATGAAATTGAGGTCCACAAGGAGTTGAAGGAGATTGGAGCCTCAATCAAGTTGGAGCATGCTCATTATATAGGTTGGAGCTTCAATCGGGTTGGAGCCCACTGATCATTGAGGTTGGTGCCTCAATTAGGTTGCAGCCTACAGTGAGTCATTGCTTGCATATTTTCGAGGTTGTTGCTTCAATCAGGTTGTAGCCTACCACAAGTGGCAACTTGCATTTCTTAGGAGTAGTTGCCTCCAGCAAGTTGTAACCTGTGAATCTACGTAAATGAATTGAAGATAAAGAAGAAGAAAATTTGTGGTTTTCCTTTGTATGGGTTTCCACGTAAAAAGCTTGTGTCTCTTTGTGATATGATGGCTTCTTGTCGTGTTACTGATATGATGGAGGCTTGATAATGCATTGTTCTATTTGATGCTATGATGCTTATGGTTATGTTCATTACTATATGATTGGTTGATTATGAAAAGTAGTGAAATGGTAAAATTAATCTCACATTGATTCACCCCCCATCTCAGTATGACCTTTGGGCCAACATTTGAAACATATAGAAGAAGCCCTTCCATTCATTAGGAAAATACTCATGATTTGGTACACATGTGGATGTCTCATGTTGATCAACATGCTCATTTATGTTCGAGGATTCTATGGTACTTTCTTCTCTTTGGTTATCATAGTCAATTCCCCAATCTGTAGCCCAAAATTCCTTCATAGATTCATCATTTTCTTGACTATCAAGAGAATAATGGTCTTCTAAATTCAAGGCTTCATCAGGATCACCCCAAGCCTCTTCTGGTATATCAAGCTCTAGAATTTTTGTGGGAATGGAGTGAAATTGTTGGATGCCATGTTGTGGGCTTCAATATTTCTCCTCAATGCCATCACACAAGATGTTAACTGCATAGTACTTTTAACTGAGTTCAAGAAAGAGGACATCTATAGGATTCTCTTCATACTCATGCAACACTTTATCAAATTCCTTCCTTCACTTACTACATAAGTTCAATAGGAGATTCACATCAAAGCAATCCTTGGTCAGTTGCCTGCAATACATCGTATATTCATTCACGTTTTCTCGAAGTATTTTAATATTTTATTGATTCAAGACCTCATCATTTTTCTTGGTCATCACAAGGAAGATCAAGATTTTCTTCAATGTGATCTACTTGACAATCAAGGGTGATATTCTCTTTTGGATGGCAATGATATTCTTTAGCTTTTATGTCCTTAGAGAGATGAAGACAATAATCCCTTATCGCTAAACATTTACGGATTTCTTCATCTCTCAAGAATTGTGGGGCTCAATAATGAAGAAATTTTCCAATCAAAGCTTCAAAGGAAGTGATACTTTTAGTTTCGTAGGAATATTTAAGCCAATCAAACTGACAAGTTTCAAGAAAACAAATGAATAACTTCATCAGAGCATCTAGGTGAAAGATATTCACCTTTGAAGCATGTATTATGATCTTTGCTACATGATCAATTAGTGACAATGGATTACCATCAAATTTTGGTATCTTCGTTGTAGCAATTGTATCACAATGATTTGGATATCCAGGAATTTCCTTGACATCCAAAGCAGGGAATATCTCATGCAAATCCCAGAAAACCATTGCTTTGAGTCTTACATAATAACCAAATTTAGATTCGCCAAGTGAATCTAAAATGGCTTAAAGAATGCTTGCTTCACCCTACAAGCATTGAAACTTTGAAGCTCAATGAAGAACTAGGGCTTCATTCTTCTAATGGAGTCACAAAGTGAGGGGATTTATCCTTCTCTATGGGATAAGATCAAGCAAGGAAATGAAGTTAATACTTCGGATTATGGGAAGGTTGACTCACTTCATTGCCGGCAATGGCACCACAAATGGTCCCACAAAATCTAGCAGTCCTTGTATAGGGGTACCCTACAAGACAATCACTAGACTAAGTGACAACAATGGGGTGATGACCCACTATCATCACAGCCAAAACCCCCTACTCCTTATGGATTTTCACCAATGGAAGGAGTCCCAATATAAGGTTACCTACAAGAGGTATTCTAGGTTCAGAGGTTTAAGGTGACACAATAGCCTTCCAAAGGATGACTCGACTTAAGTACAAGGCTTAAACAATAAGAGAAAAAGCACTATGCATCCCTTAGAGAGGCCAATATAGCGCAACGATAGACCTAGGGTTTGATTGATATGGCGTGAAATGGAATGACCTAAGTTCAAGGTGCCTAGAAAAGGTTTTCCATGATGTTTATCTACAAGACAATGGCACATGAAACCTTCAAGAAGCCCTCAAGTAGAAGCTTAACCAAACTAGGGTTTCTCCTATGGAAGTCTGGGAGGACCACAGTTTACCTGAGTACGCATTGAAGAACAGACTGCTTCTAAGGCACTAGGGATCATCACTAGATAGGAAGGATCAAGGACCCAGTTTGGATACCAGCAGCAAGGTTGGAGGCAGCTAACTATGCATTACTAGAGTAGCAGAATCAATACAAATCAGGTTAAGTTGTTGCATAGGTCACAGACCTTCCTGTAAATGATTATGGATCAGAATTGTGATTAGGGTTTCATTACTGTTGCAATAAATTGCTAGGATTATACTGGAAGGGTTGCCACTGCTATGGAATCATCCCTTTGATATAATAGCACCGGAAGTAACAGTTAAACTGATGTTGATGTGAACTATTGTTATATTGTGAAATCTACTATTGACTGCATTATTGTGTATTCTATACTATCTGTCTGAAACAGAAGAATACTGTGAAATTAGTAGAGATTATCTTGTGATTTTACAACCCTAAGGATGAAAAATCCCCTTGGGACATTATACTTAGGCATAGTGTTATGTGGTGCACATCATAGGGTTGTTGGCTGGTTGGCTGGCTGATGAGGAGAAAAAAATTCTCCTAGGGGTTACCAACTTTTGGTGGGTAACAGGGCCTAAAGAATATTCATCTATTTGGAAAATCTCCAGTAGCAAAAAGTTCGCGCAATTTAGTTACTAGAGAAGGGTTATGGAGGCAAATAATAGAACAGAAATATATAGCACAAGGTACACTCATTAACCAGATAAGGAAACAAAGAAAAAGCATACATAATAGCTCTGTACATTGGAAGGCTTTGATGTTGGTGTTTCCGGCGATTTGGAATCACTTGGCATGGAGGGTAGGGAATGGTGAACAGATTAGGATGGGAGCAGATTAAATCCTAGGGTGTGGAGAAAGGGTAGTTTTTCCTAATGAGATGATGATCTATTTACAGTAAAGGGGTATCTTCAATCTTCATCAGGTTGAAGATTCCAATCAAACTGATATTTGGCAGAAGGGTTGGAATTCAGCTAAGTCATTGGGTCTTAAATGAGCTAAGGTTGAATTACGAGTAGCTTTATATCATGTCTTAGAAAAGGGCATATCAGATTAAAGGATGAAAGTGACTCAGTGGCACAGGCCAAAGGCGAATCCCTTGGACTGTACACTACCCACTTGGGCTATAAACTTATGTTTGAGTCTGATCTTCAAGAACCAATCTGGTGGTGGAAACAGATTTGGAAAATCAAGGCGCCAAAAAAGATATACGATTTTCTCCAGCTAGCATTATAAATAATTCATTGACATGGGAGGTTTCGCAAAAGAGGAACGAGCGTGAGCCTGGGATATGCATGTTGTGTAGAAGGGAATTTGAAGACGAGGAGCGGAAATCTGGTAATTAATTATTCTTTTGCAATTCAGGTATGGAAAGTGGTCAAGTCATTGATAGGGGTTCCTAATGTGTGTGGAATGACAATTCTATGAAGACAAGTTTGAGAAGCTGATTTGACAAAAAAGAATTTAAAGTATTCAGGGTTTTACCCTGCTTAGTTCTGTGGAGAATCTGGTTGGTGAGGAATGCATAGATATTTGAAGGGAAGCATGATCCACATTTTCAAATTCTAGCAAAGCTTAAGTCTTTGATGGTCTATTCTAAAATGCCAGTCAAACAGAGGCCAGTGCAATAGGTGGGCAAGCTAAATATAGATAGGTCACAAACCTGGGGATCTTCGATGGAGCCAAGCAAGGCCCACACAAGTTTTAGTAGTGCTGGAGGTATACTTCATTTGTCTGATTCTCATTGTATAAAATTCAAATCAGGGATAGACCAGGGGAGTAATAACTATGCTGAATTTATGGCCTTGAGAATCCTGATTATACTGGCTCTAGAGAGGAATGTAAAACAAATTCAGGTATTAGGAGATTCATCACTGGTCATCAGAGGGATGCAAGGGACTGCTCAGATATACAATTACCAGCTTTGGCCTATTGCAAAGCACTTGAGGGAGGTTTCACAAGCTTTCAAGCTTATCATTTTTTCTGATCCGTAAACTGCCGTGGATATTCCACTGGACAGTTCGTCACAACAGATCTAATAATATAAAACTCTGAAAAATCTACACTATTACAGTTTATTAAACTTTAAGATCTACGAATTTAACTATAATTAGTGCAATCATGCCAATGGAAATTATGCTGGAAAAGTAGAGAACGAAAAAATAAGCACACACACACACAAGATATGCTCTGGGAAACCCTTTTGGGAGAAAACGTAGCTGGAAGGTGAGGCTGCTTAGCTCTCTTTCTTTGTCTGGAAATATGGATGCAGGTACAAAGAAGTAATGTCTGTGGCTCGTGGGCTGCTACAGTGCACAAATCCTCTCTATGTGCTCTGCCTCCTATTTCTCCTAGCTATCTTTGCTCAGCTATGAAACAAAATGCTCTCGAAAGAATGGAATGTCTCTTCCTCCTAGTGGCCTGGTTATAACACAAATTGATAGCCTACTAGTGGTTAATTTTGACTATACCAACTCTTAACTAGAGTTACAATATAGACTCTTCTAGAGTCTTTTACATCACAAACACGTGGCTAGCCCCTTTTCCATGAATAATGGGGGTTGACGTGGCATCCTCCCGCACTATAGGTGCGAAAACGGGAAGGTCAACTTCTGAGTGGCATAACTTTTGCATACGGACTCTGACTGACGTGCTTCTTGCGTCATTGGAAAGGTCTATGGGTAGAATAACATGAACATGTGTGGCACTGAAACGGCAAAGTTTTACCCTCAAAAAACCTCGTTTGATGCCTCAAAACGCTCCTAGAAGATTTCAGACCCCGTTTTGCCAAACTGGGTCCCGCCAATAAAAACGGTCTTGAGAGCTGATTCCTCCACTTTTTCCACTCCAAATGCATCGAGATGGATGATAAACAAGGATCACACCTCCCCATTATGGCAGGCTTTTGGTCCCCCAAAAGCTTCTACTGAATGAGGTGAGGAAATTTTTCCTCCACCTTCTCTCTAGTGTACTATTTAGCTTTGCCTAGAAGTTGTCCCTTCAATCCAATCTACCTAAGGTCATGCTGCCCCTGTCTTGTAGTTTTGGACCTCTTCTACAAAACTGTATCTTCTTTCAACTCTGCCTGAGCATCTGGTGCCAAATGCTCCACAGAAGCTAGGACTTGTTCCTCTTCCTGATCTAGCATGGAAGGCTCATAGAGTTTCAAATTCTCTACATTCACAACTAAGGAAATGCGCATATACGGTGGTAAACTGAGTCGATAGGCATTATCACCCACCTTCTCCAGTATCTCAAAGGGACCATATCTAAGAGCCTTGATTTTCTTACCAGGCCCTTGCAGCCTCTCCTTGTTCAACCATAGCCATACTCTGTCTCCCGCCTTAAATGATTTCTCTATTCTTTCCTGGCCTTGTACTTCTCCTGCGACTTCTGCAGTGTTTCTTGTGTCTGTAGATGGATCTGCTTGATCTTCTCTATAAATTTTTCAGCCCTCAAAGCATCTCCTGTAAGATCTTCCCTCACTCCTTGTTGCCCATATGCAATATCCAAAGGTGAAGGTGGCAAATATTCAAAACAAATCTCAAATGGGGACTTTCCTGTAGAAGTGTGGACTGCTCTGTTATAAGAATGTTGCATATATACCAGATTTTCATCCTAGGTCTTTGGATATTTCTAATTGTATCCCCTCAAAAGCTGCACCAAAGTCTTGTTGACTACTTTTGTCTACCCATCTATCTGTGGATGGAATGTTGTAGATCTCCTCAACTTTGTGTCTATCTTCTCCCACAATCTAGTCCAGAATGCACTAAGAAATCTTGTGTCCCTATCTGAAATGATGCTCCTTGGTATCCCAAAGTGCACCCAGACCTGTCCAAAGAACAAGTTTGTTGCTTCTTGTCCGTTGATGATCTTTTTACAAGGCAACAGAACACACATATTGTTGAACCTGTCAACTACCACGAACAGGTAGTCATGTCCCTTCGTAGTTATAGGTAAACCTCCCACAAAGTCCATGGAAATGCTTTCCCAAGGACGAGTAGGTACAAGTAAGGGATGATATAAACCATGTTTCTTGTTGCTATGCTTGCTAGTACAACAAAGTATGCATCCTCTTATGAACCTAGCTAACTGCTCTTGCATCTTGGGCCAATACACATACTTCTGCAAGTTAGCCACGGTCTTCCCTACACCAAAGTGCCCTTTAGGAACACATAGCTTATCCAACTTGTAGAGTAACCCATCCTAGAGATGGTATTCAATGGTGTTGTCGCCATCGTGCACATGACTCTGACTCTGCAATTGCTGATACACCTCCTTGAAGTCCTCATCTTCTGAATATGCCTCTTTGTATGCATCATGGGTGAATGGCTCCATATGCATAAGAGTCCCCAAAGCTGTAATCTTTGATGTGGGTCACCTTGAAAGCATATCAGCCAACTTGTTTGTGCTGCCCTTCTTATACTTGATCACCAAATGAAATTACTATAAAATCCCCATCCACTTGTAATGCTTGGTCTGTTGTAGTTTACTTTAGGCTTGCAAGTACTGTAACGATTGGTGATCTGTGTGGATTATTGTCTCATTTCCCATTAGATAGTGTTTCCACTTCTTCACAACTTGCACGATGGCATAGAGCTCCTTATCGTAGGTAGGGTACTTAAGATCTGCCCCATGAAATACTTCAGAATGGTAGAAAACGAGCCTTCCTCCTTACATCAAGACAGCTCCCATAGCATACCCACTCACATCTGTCTCCACTTCAAAGAACCGCTGCAAGTTTGGTAATTCTAGAACTCTACTTGACTTATCTTCTTCTTTAGCTCCTCGAAAGCCTTCTGCTGACCTTTTCCCCACTGGAAACTCTTGCCACTTATTGTTATGTTGTGGAGTGGTGCTACTACTGCTGAAAATGAAGCTATGAATTTCCTCATGCACTGTGTTGGCCCAATGAAACTCCTGACCTCAAAAACATCAGTAGGCACCGGGCATTTCATGATGGCCTCCATCTTAGAAGGATCTATCTTCAGTTCTTCTCCACCCATTACATACCCCAAATACACCAAGGACTACTGAGCAAACTCACACTTCTCGACATTTGCTAGCAGCTAGCGCTTCTTCAATGTTTCCAGCACTTGTATCAAATGTGAAATATGCTCCTCCTAAGTAACACTAGCTACCAGTATATCATCCAAATAGAAAATAACAAATGAATCTATAAAAGGGCACAATACATCATTCATTACTATCATAAATGTAGTTGTTGCATTACATAGAGCAAATGGCGTAACTAACCACTCATACAAACCTTGCCTGATTTTGAAGGCAGTCTTCCATACATTTTCTTCTTTGACTCGAACCTGGTGATATCAAGACTTCAAGTCTAGCGTGGTGAAGCACTTTTGCTTGCTGCAACTAATCTAGCAGATCTTCTATCCTAGGAAAGGGGTATCTATTTTTAAGCGTGATTTTATTCAACGCCTGGTAATCTATACACATCCGCTAAGTCCCATACTTCTTTGGCACAATGATGATGGGTGACCCACATGGTGATGTACTCGGTCGAATGACACCCTATTCCAGCAGCTGCTGCAACTGTTTCTTCACCTCACTTACTTCTATAACAGACTGCCTATACAGCCCAATATTTGGCAATGGGGAGTCTGGAAATAGTTGAATCTCATGTTCCTCTTCTCTCTTAGGTGGTAACCCTTTGGGCTCACAGAACACATCCTTGTATGCATGTAACTGTTGATTTCTGGTAGCATCAGATGTGCTCTAAGTCTCAAAATTTGCAGGGAGGCTTAGCACATGCATTCTCCAATACCTAGAAATTGTTTTGGGAAATTCCACCCGGATACAGTTTTATTAAAATAATTAATTATTTTTAATGGGACCTTAAGTGTAAACTTAGGAAATTAAAATAGTTAATGGGTATTAATCTAAATTGTGGGTGAAATTTCTAGAAGAAGGCGGAGATCAAGTCAATATGATCCTAGCCATTGATTAGAATCTAATCTGGGTCGTTGATTGATCAATGAGAGGATTATAAGAGGAGGCTTGATGGGCACTTGGAGAACGCACCAGAGGCAGATACTCAGTTACCCGAGTAAAATAGATTTTCTCACTGATCGAAGTTCGGCAAGAGAAAATCGAATCAGAGGGAGAGATGCAGGTGAGAACGGAGGAGAGGGCATCAACATCTTTTAAGAGTGCAAGGCAGCAAGCTGCAGAGCAAGAATGGGGTGACGCAAAAAGAGGCAGCACCGAGGCAGATTGACGTAGAGCCTACGTGGATAGCTAGACGTTGGGCCAGTGTGAGAAGTTTGACGCGGAGGGACATAGAAGGATTCCGGGGAAGAGGAGTACTTCAACTAGATCAGGAAGCGTCTGTAAAATTTCTCACTCCTGCTTTGCTAGTTATAATTTGTACATGAGAATTTGTTGAAGAATAATAAAGAAACCCTCAGCTGCTGCACCAGTTTTCCCACATTGGTTTTCCGAGGACGATTGTCCAAAAATAATTGTGTCATTGTGATTGTATTTGTGCTAGTATTTTTCCTTACATTTACTTTCTGCGATATTTCAATTGTGAAGGTTGTAGTAGAATATTTCGATATTTGTTGTAAGAACATTGTGAATAACTTATTTATGAGATAATAAGTAGAAGAAATAATATTAATCACTGCAGTAGGATTTCTATGTAGAAATTTTCACAATAACAGCTCCTCCAATTGTTTTTTATGTTTCTTAGTACACCCCTCCACAGATGCCTTGCCTCTTATTGACACCTCTTCAGACTGACTTTCTCTTAAAAATAATAAAACATACTTCTTGCTAGAACTGATCAATTTCTTGGCTTGGTTGGCACTTACCAGTGAAATTTTCAACTTGTCTTTATGCGCGTTGAAGATGAACGAATTTCCATTCTTGATGAGCCAGTACTGGTTGGCTCTCCTCATGAATATTACATCATGCATGGAATCCCAAACACGACTCCACATACATCAAGGGGAACCACATCTAGATCTACTTCATCAATAAAATCAACAATGGTAGCGAATCTAATTTTTCACTGTTTTGATACCTTCAGCTCTGCATCCTTATTTACCCATCCCAGTGGATATGGGTTTGGATGATCATGAACTTCCAGCCCCAACTTCTTGACCAGCTCTACTGCAATGAGATTCACCTGCAATCCTAAGTCAAAGAGAGAACCAATCTTTGTATTCTTGACCTGTATCTTTATATGGAAGAGTTTGGTCATTTCTCTCTCTTCCTATTGCTAAAGGCTACTCACATTCACCTCCTTTTGCACTGATGTAAAGAGAATATTTTCTTCCACGTCTGAGTTGCTTTCAACTTGGTTGCTCGAATCAGTGGCCATGCGATTCTTCTTCTTATTATTTTTCTTCTTGTTCTTCGAGTTTAGCTCTAGATGCAACTTCTAGCACTCCTCTATATGGCCATCAATGTTGCAGTGGTTGATAGGATCTTTGCACTAGTGTGTTGTGGTTGCCATCTTTTTATCTTTTCCCCCTTTTTTCTTCTTCTTCCCCTCCTTAGAAGCTTCCTGTTGCTCCTTCTGCTTCAATCCACTTGATTGCGCTCTTTGCAGGCCTATGTTCTCCAGGTATTGTGCCTGTACACAAGCCTCGTCCACCGATTTGGGCTTGAACAATATCACTTGCTCATGCAAATGGCGGTGCAAACGCCCCAAATACATTAGGAGTACATCTGGGTTTTTTGGAGAGATACCCAACATTATAGCCATCTTTCTTAATTTTGTGGTGTACTCTTGCACGCTTTGGCCCGGCTTTTTCCTGAAATATTGCCACCGGATCCACTGGTTTTCCACATACCCAATGGGATAAACCTGTGACTTAATGAGGGTTTTGAAATCCTCCCACTTAGGCACTAGAGGTTCTCCATCCAACCTCAGGATTTCTATGTGGCTCTCCCACCAAGTTAGTGCATGGCCCTCTAATTTCAGTCGCGCGAATGAGATCTTTTGCCCTTCCTCGATCTGATGGACGCTGAAATAAACTTCTAGTTGTTGCAACCAGTGGTTCAGCTTCAGAGCGTCTATCTTGTCGTGGTACGGCTTGATATCGTCTTTTGCTTCCACTTTAAACAAGGATTGATTAACAACACTCGAACTGGGTTGATCTTTTCCGGGTTCTTTCTTCGGCTGGTTCTTCGTGTCTTCCCAATCTCCCGATCCCCCTTCTAATTTGTCCTTTGTATTCGAACCCCCATCTTCTCCAAATATCCCCAGCTTATTACCTAGGGCCGCCATGAGGAGGTTTACATTGCGGTTTATATCCGCAACTTGTTGTTCAAGAGGCGAAAACCTCACCTCTATAGGATCACGAGGTTCATTTAGAAATTTGTCGGCCATGATTAGGGTTTTACAATTTTTGGCCCCGCCAATCTAGATCTCCTGCAAATATCCACAAATACCCAAAGAAACCGGCTCTGATACCAAATGATCCGTAAACTGTCATGGATATTCCACTGGACAATTCGTCACAGTAGATCTAATAATATTATATTAAAACTCTGAAAATTCTACACTATAACAATTTATTAAAATTAAAGATCCGCAAATTTAACTGTAATTAGTGCATGCATGCGAATGGAAATTATGCAAAAAAGTAGAGAACGACAAAATAAGCACACACACAAGACACAAGATATGCTCTCTGGGAAACCCTTTCGGGAGAAAACCAAGCTCGAAGGTGAGTCGTTCTCTTTCTTTGTTTGGAAATATGGTTGCAGGTACAAAGAAGTAATGTCTGCAGCCCGTGGACTACTACAGTGCACATATCCTCCCTGTGTGCTCTACCTCCTATCTCTCCTAGCTATCGTTGCTCAGCTATGGAACAAAATGCTCTCGAAAGAATGGAATGCCTCTTCCCCCAGTGGCCTGGTTATAACACAGCCCGATAGCCTACTAGTGGTTGATTTTGACTACATCAACTCTTAACTAGAGTTACAATATAGACTCTTCTAGAGTTTTTTACATCACAAACATGTGGCTATCCCCTTTTCCATGAATAATGGGCGCTGATGCGACATCCTCCCGAACTATACGTGTGAAAACACGAAGGTCAACTTCTGAGCGGCATAACTTTTGCATATGGACTCCGATTGACAAGCTTCTTGCACCGTGTGTAGAGTAGCATGAAAATATGTTGCGTTAAAAAATGTCATTGATACCTCAAAATGCTCTCGAAAGGTTTCAGACCCAGGTTTTGCCAAACTAAGTCTCACCAATAAAAACAGTCCCGTGAGCTGATTCCTTCACTTTTTCCACTCCAAATGCATCAAGATGGATGATAAACAATATAATAATCCAATTCGGATCATTTTCCCATATTTATCAGCAACAGGTCTTAGCAGAGGCTTCCATGATATTGAAGGAAATTAGGGATGGGATCCCTATTTCATCTGTGCACAGCATATGATGTGGAAGTGGTCATTTTTGTTTTTGGAGATTACTTCGGCTTTTAGTTAGTTTCTAAGGTGTTTTGGTTCTTGTATGGATTCTTATGTGTTTTTCTGGACACCATCTGTGATTTCACATTCTATTTATAATATTTGAGATGTAAAATTATTGTGAGGTCCTCATTTACATTTTATATATAATATATATATATATATATATATATATAATATATATATATCCTAACAATAATATTAGCATCCTTGATTTACCTTGAGTATATCATAAACCAGATACAGAATTCGAAAAATTAAGGGCAGAGGAATACCTGGAAATTAGCTTGAAGACAATCCCAATTTTCTCCCGCCCCCGTTACCAAAAGACCAGAACCACCCAGCCAAGCTAAGCACAACGTTAGTACTCAGCTCCAAAATACTTCCCAATTGGAGTATTTCGGTCCCCCATGCCCAAAAGCTTCAAGAATAATGGAATCCCAGCGCTAACTCAGATCTCTAACTATCATTCCCATCCTCCTCTTCCAACAAAATTCCTCCCCCTCTGCCTCTGCGTGCTTGGAATAAGTAACCCCCTTTGGTGGTCACTGCCCTCCTTAAATATGATTTGACAAACTAAATTTACGTGTAGAGTGAGGTGAGGATAAGCATATAAATCTTATATTATTTTATCTTCTATAAACTTTAATTATAATAACAAATTAATAGCTATCAAATGTTTATTATCATTAAAAAAACTTTGACTTATATAAATATATGTTTATATACATATAAATGAACAATATGTAACTTTTAACTTTAACCCTTATGATGATCAATAATTATCTTAGAATTATTGGAATTTAATGAATTTTATTTAACACCTTATAAGTACAAAGTGTTTCATATGTATCTTTTGAATGTTGGATTTTCGATAATATCTCTTTTCTTGATAATTTAGGTGTTTTAGTCCCTTTTCATTCATTTAACTTTTTTCCTAATTATTTAATGAGTATACGAGTGCAAGAAATGTGATGTGTGCATATGTAGCTATCATATGCATACATCGTATGCATGCTAATACTCTTTTGCTTATAGATTGAAATGGGCCATCACAATTATAGGCACTTTGGAGCACTGATTTGGATTTGAAGCCAACATATGTGCTTGATTAAAAAAAGGTCTGGGGAGGGATGATCTCTGCTTGGTGCAGAATTGTGTATCCTTGATTTATCTTCTATGTATCTTACCTTTTGTACTTGAAAAATATGATTTCCACTCTTTTGAATAGAAACTGCAAGCTTTTCCATGGATAATATTAAAAGAAACATTAAAGGAAAAAAATCTATAATTCCCATCATCTCCTTCTAGTACTTGAACAAAGAAAAGTATAGAAACATTGAAAAACATTTCCATCATTTTCCACAAGAAAGCTGCAAAACTTGTACATTTACAAATGCAGATAATTTTGCCACTGATATATGCAGAGAAATGATTTATCTACTTCTTAAACATGAATGCACATCTTGACTCTGTTCATCAAATGTTATTAAATGACATTTAAATATATGGTCAATTTTTTAACATTGTTCTGATATTATAGGCATTTCACTAGGGAAATAGACAGTAGCTCTCACCTCTATATTCGTAACAAGATTTTTCTCTGCCTCCATTAGAGACCACTGCATTTCCTTGATCTTCTTCTCCATTTCTTGCTTAGCATCAAGAGCCACTTTAGACTGTCGCTCATTCTCCATAATTAGTACATCCACCTGAATTTCAAGCTCGTGGCAAAGACTTTTGTAATCAAACTCCTCCCTCAGCTTCACCATATTTTCCACTTTCATGGCCTAAAAATGGAAAAATTAAAATGAATCTACTATCACTCATTTAAACAATCTAATACATAGAATGACATGGCAAATTGCAATCACAAAGCTTTTAGTTTTTCCTTTTGAAAAATACTTCTTATAGAATCTCTTTGTCTAAGCTTCCATGCTATGAGGGGCATATCTTTGCTGTTAGAATCACTGATGACTTTGCACCTGACCTCATCTACACCCACTTGGGGGATGTTGAACCCACATCTCCATGTAAATACAAAGCCCAATCACCTCACTGCTTGCCTCTTACCACACTCCCATGGGCTCAAAGATTTTAGTTTTAAATGGAATCATCTTAGATTTCATTTGATTCTCTACATCAACATTGGTAACTATTACCAGTAAACTGTGAAATTTAAATAAGACAAATATTATATGCTAAAACAACCAACTACAAACAAAAAGGCACAAAGCTTATGACTCACTCTCTGACCAAACATAATTGTGCTTGCTGTCTCTCCTCGATGCCGCGGTGATGGTCCAACTGTTATAACTAAAGAAGTCCTTGCAGAACCTGTTCACCATGGGGAAAGATTTAGCACCAACAAACAGGCTTATTATTATGTTGACCTCAAAGTCTGAAAGGAGATGGAACTCCATATCCAGAGTATTCAATTGGTGAGTTCCGCACTTCAATGTGAAAAAAAAAACTTTATCTTTTGTTTAATTTATACATTACAAAATTATACTCTGAAAAGACACATTAACAAGTTTTCGCATAGATGACCATCACGTAAAAATTGAACATCAAATGAAAAATGTATATTTTCAGGACAGTTCATGGGAAAACTTACAAAGGAAAAAAAATAAATGCAATAAAAAAAACACAACAAAAACAAATGGCAGGGAGATAATTCAATAACCTCCAAATGAGTCATGAAGCAATCTAGTCAGCTTTGAATCTCTTATAGGAATATGGGAACTATTTTCAGCTAGTGCATTGATGCATTTTCCAAGTGCTGTGAGGGAAAGATTAATGGATTTAGCCTCTTCCAGTGTCTGACCCTCGCTACCTGCCAAGCAGAAGCAAACTTCAATTAGAAAAGGTCCAAGAAGAGTCATCCATAGTCACTGTGAAGCATTGCATTAACAACAGACCTATACAAAAATGGTTCTATATATATATATATATATAGTTTTAAAAGACAGTAAGTTTGCCACCAATTTGCCTAGCAGTCTCTATCAAAGAGAAATCCAGTAGACAAGCAGCATTGCTTCCGACTGATATTTAGAGAAAAGAAAAAGGAAATGAATAAATAATTGAAAAATAAAAAATAGCTGCATTGTCTTGATATTAAAATTACAGAAAATTAGATGGTTATCCCAAAGGGATAAAAATAGGCTTCTGCTTCTATGGGACAGGGCAATTAAAACTAGTAATGCAGGACTTGGTCTCAATATTTTTACAGTGACCTGAACATCATCCTGAATTGTTGACTGAGGAAAAGGTTGGAAAAAAACCAGCAAAGAACTTGCTAAGATCTTTAAAATGCATCATTTGTCTTTCAACTAAATATATTCTCAATCATTAACACGATGTTTCCCCTCTATTGGAACAACGAAGGGAAGTTCTCACTCATGGAAATGAAATCTGCAAACAAAAATGGGTAAAATGAGACCCAAAAGGGCACTTTAAAAATAGATTTTTGCCTCCCACCCGTGCAGCTTTCTTGAAGAAATTGGCATATTCCTAATTTTTATAAATTGCAAATCTGCCAATTTTTCAGGCCTGGTTCTCATTTTGGCTCAGCCTTGGTGATTGATCAGCGAGTCCCGCAGCACTGAAACCCACAATATGCCCATTATATTATAACAAATACATCAGGCAGTTTTATCTATCGTACTCACAACCAATCCTATTATTTATTGTGATAAAAAGAATGTACACTAAAAAAAATCATCAACCAAAACCCTGCACCTTCAAAACCTGTGCCTGTTGACTTACATATGGCCCAGCATAATCCACCTGACAAAGTGTTTCATCCTTTTTCTTAGCAAAAGGGGAGGAGAGACCTAAACGCCTAAAACCTTAACAGTAAAATCTTAAGTTTGCAGCCTCTAGAATTGTTATGGGAACATTTTTTTCTCTACATAAGGGATCAGTTACAAAACTGTAAAACAGAGCCATAAATTAGCTTTTTTGAAGCACCAAATCCACAAAGAAAAAGCTTACTCCAACGATAAGACTTGTTTGCCTTATGAATTTACAGTCAAAGCAGGCTGTCTTCCAATTTGGAGAGTGGGCGTAGCAGTCTGAAGGAATTTACATAGGCAATGAGATGGCATCTTTATGAGCATTATTGATACCAGCACAGTACCTGCAGCCTCTAGAATTGTTATGGGAACATTTTTTCCTCTACATAAGATATCAGTTACAAAGCTGTAAAACAGAGCCATAAATTAGCTTTTTTGAAGCACCAAATCCACAAAGAAAAAGCTTACTCCAATGATAAGGCTTGTTCGCCTCATGAATTTACAGTCATAGCAGGATGTCTTCCAATTTAAAGAGTGGGCGCAGCAGTTTGAACAAGGAATTTACATAGGCAATGAGATGGCATATTTATGAGCAATATTGATATCAGCACAGTACCAACAATGTGAATACTCACACAAGAAAGTAAGCAAACATTAGAGGAGATTGCGGGAACTTTCCACATCTCTGTAAACTCATTTGTACTAAGACATATATAGAGTAAAAACTATGGGAGAGCGAGTGAAAATTCGAGAAACCCCAAATCACTACTGCAGCAACTGACTAAGTATCTTCTATTTGTTAAATTACTGAACAAACTATTTACTGCATCCTACAGCAAATACAGAAACTAATACACTGCAGCCTCCACCAATTAAATTAAATGCGGAAACAATAAACAGAGCAAGAAAGAAATACACGACACATGACACCGTTATTTTTGGACAAATGTCCCCCAAAAAACCCAATGTGGGAAAACTGGTGCAGCAGCTGAGGGTTTGTATTATTAAGCAGTAGTTTTCAGAATACAATCTTTGGATGCCTTGCTGGCTATCCAATACAGAGAATCTGACTGACAGAGACATGAGTGAGATATACCTCACCCTATCACTGGTGATCCAACACTGATCCAGCCACTAAATGGCTAGCCCCTAGTTGCCTCTGCATAGTTTCTGTGCAATCACTACACTCCTCTGCGTCACAGCTTACGGGGCCTACGTCACTCCTTCTGGCTGACTGATTTGCCTCTGGAGCTTCGACTTTCTGCCCTCCCGGTCTCACACCCAGGCTTCTAGCTCTGGAAATCGATTCTCCAGCAATTTCGGATCTCCTCTTAGGCTCTGCATTGCCTCTGCGTGGCCCTATGCTACCTCTTCTAGATCTCTCTCTACCTGGCGTGGCTCTGCGCTACCTCTTCTAGATCTCTCTCTGCCTTCTCTCCGATGTATCCCTGAATCAGGAAAATCTCCAACCGGAAACTATCTCTGCCCCTCACTACAAGAAATCAACTTGATCACTTCTCTGGCAACTGCTCCGCTGCTCTCTTTAGAAATCAATCCCTTGATCTCTTACTCGATGAATCTTCCAAATGCCCATCGAAGTCCTTATAATCCTCCAGTTGAGTAATCAATAGCCCAGATTAGATTCTAATCAATGGCTCATATCATTTGGACTCGATATTCATCTTCTTCTAGAAGTTTCACCCTCAGTTTGATTAATACCTTTTAATTATTTTAATTTCCTAAGTTTAGACTTAGGCATCCATTAAAAATAATTAATTATTTTAATAAAACTGTCTCCGGGTGGAATTTCCCAAAACGATTTATGGGTATTCTAGAATACATGTGTCCTAGCCTCCCTGCAAATTTCGAGGCTTAAATCACGACCGATGCTACCAGAAATAAACACTCCCTCTTAGCGAGGAATATGCTCTACCAAACAACCTGTTGAAGTATCACCCTTCTTTGTAACATCTCCCTCTGCACTGCTGATGTCTAACATCATTGCCCACCAACTACTGTGCAAAATATTGCATCTGTACTGCTACTGACCTTGCCACTGCCAACACTGCATCTATACTGCAACCCTCATAAGTTATGCATTTGTGTTGTTGTTGGCACTGCCACTGCCAATACTGCATCTGCACTACAACCTTCTCCAACTGTTGGTTCTACTGCATCAAAAACCTTCTCCAACTGCTGCTAATCACTACGCTGACCCTCTGAAGCCTTTGCACCGTTGTTGACTCTGCACTGTGCCAAATGCACTGCTGCCAATTCTGCTCTGCATTGTTTAGTCTGTGGCGCTCCTAGCCACTGCAACTGTCACTCTGACACTCCTCTACACCAATTAACACTGGTCCATCCTACCAGTTCTGATTTGGGCTCTCGTAGCAAGGTATTGTTCGGAGAAATGGACTCCTCAAGGATCCTGCCCATCTGCAGTTCTTTCGAACTACATTACTAGATCACCCCACCTCTCCCCTGGAGGTATCTGGGCAACCATGACAAAATCCTCCTCCATCTTTTCGGATGCAGCCTTTGGGTCATGCTTCTCGTCCTTGTCCTTCTTCTTGAGAGGACACTGTGTAGCGCAGCGACCAAATTCACCACACCAAAGCACTTGATCTTCAAGACGTCCTTCTTCCGCCTCCGCTGCTCCTGCTGCCCCTTAGATGCAAGGGTTGCATTCTCTTCCTCCTCCTTGGGCTTCATCCCACTGTTGTTGTTGCTATCAAGTTTGCACTTGACTAAGTCTCTCCTCATCTCTTCCTACTGAAGAGCGGCCCACATTCTTCTGAAACAGAATTCAGGGCTAGCCTAACCATCTCAATAGCTTGAGGTGTTGAGCCCACAGCTGCTAACGAGTCTCGGATTTCCTAAAGCTTCATTAGGAACGGATCAAGCGTTCCCCTTTCTCCATCCTAGCTGAGCTCAATTTCTCCTCCAAGTACATCTTCTGCTGCTTGGAAGATCCTTGATATAGCATAGCCAAGGCATCCCACATTTGTCGAGCAATATATTTATCGGCAATGTGACATACTATGTGATCTCTCACTCCATCGAGGATCAATTGTTTGGCTTTCGCCATTTCAGCGTTATACTTTTTCAGCGGATCTGGATCTGCGTGTACAACTACCACACTGTTGACATAGGTTTTGAGATTATGCTCATCCAGAAGGCGTGAGATCCTTACCTTCCAGATCACATAGTTGGATGCACCATCCAACTAATCCTGATCTCGTAACCCACTAGCTACCATCTCTGCAAATGAAATGTTGAACTGCCTCCTCCCTCCTCTATGCAGCACTAGACTAGCCTATGTTGATTTGTGTAGCTTGGGAGGTACTCCAAGCCCTAGGGTTCAGGGAAAAAAGAGAAAAGCACCACAAGGGCAGCTTGTGGGCTTGGAACCCAAGTGTGGGGTTTTGCACCCATCGTGATTTGGGCCAAAACCGTGATGGAGGTACAACATGTCATGGATGAGGATGATAATGCTCGACGATATGATTCCAACGCATCGAGAATCATCCGAATCCGAGTTGTCGTTAGAGAGAAATGAATTATTGAAGTTGACAAGGTAATTATTGGTTACCAAGTCATGTGGGCTTGGTGTAAAAGCAGTCCAATAGATGGGTCTCCTCATCAATTCGTTGAGCCTTCATATGTGTATAAATATGAAGTGATATGGAGTCATTTAGGCATCCAAAAAGGGGCAATACATCTCATAAGGAGCTCTGAATTTTCGTGAGGCTTAGCCGCAGCAAGGGAGACAAGAAGGGACAACGTGGAGGAGACAAGGAAAGCGTGGGTATTTTCTGTGGTAAGACCGAAGTGTTGTAGGTGACAGCGTGGAGGTCTTAGGGTTGTTTTGAGGTGTGATTAGAAGTTGTTCTTGGGTGTGGATTGCTGGGCAGGGAAGGCCACAAATCTGGAGGGAAAAGCAGAGTTGTTTGGTAGAGTTTTGAGGGGGTCATAAGCTACAACAGTTGTTGTACTAGGCCGCAGGCCTTAGCCAGCAGCAGGCTGCCTTTAAGAGCTGTGTTTGGGGTCAAACCAGGCTAGAAGGAGCAACGTAGGGGTGGAGGGCTCTCTCTAGACTAGACTGCGGTCTTTTGGACAACTGGTTGCTGAGTTGTGTGGATGAATAGGGTTGTAGGTGATGCCCTAACCAAAGAGCAGTAATGCAGCATTGTGACAACAACAGTTTTGGGAGATGTATTGGGTCAAGGTTTGACCATGTTTGGATCATTTTGATGAGCATCCTATTGGTGCCATATGGATGATCTTCCAAGGAGCTCAAGGATCTTCCTAGGAGCAGTACTAGCAGTGTAGTTTTTCGGTCCAAGTGTTGACTATTGCGTGGATCAGTTGGTGGGCAACTTAAGGAGGCCTTAGGAGTTGTTTGGAAGAGCCCACGTGGATTGTTAGGAAGCCTACCAAGCAGCAAAGGTGACAGCAGGCACATCAAATCAGAAGGCAAGAGGACAACATCAAGGTGTGTTGTAGATGGACCCTTGGATGATGGATTGGGCGCCATATATCTGAGTGGAGGGCAGTGCGTTGGCTACCCAAAGTACCCCTAGAGCAGCAGACAAGAAGGACGTTGTTGGTGCGTGATTGGATGAAGTATTGCAGCGTTATGTTTATCTCTTTGATGGATGAAAGAGGCTACTAGGAGGTAGATTGGAGCCTGAGACTTGCGTGTGGAGAAGGACTTCTACAACAGATGATGGGCAGTCCTCCTAGCCCATGTTCATTGTGGGAGATGGACATCTTGCAATGATAAGTGGCAGGTTTTTTGTGCCCTATGTTGGTCTTCATCGGTGCAGCACAAGAAGACCATAGTGAGCAAAAGCCCCTAAGTAGTTGAGGAGCACTAGTGGGCAGTTGAGAGTTGTTCACAAGTGGAACTGTGAACAACTCGACAGGAGTCTCGATGTGTTGTGGCCTTGATTGACGAAGACACAACTAGAGAGTAGATTGGATAGCAGAGATTCAATGGTCGGATGGACTTGGAGCATTGATAGAGGCAGGGGCTGCAGATCGAAATCCAAAGGACTAGGCAAGTACAAGGTACGACCAAGGGGAGCTGTGAAGTCGACTACATCAACCAGATGGCCAGAGTATCTTGTTGAGGATAGATTGGTTGTCGATGAACTGACGCCAAGTCCCAGTTTTGCATCTCTTACTAAGGGTCATTATCCCTGGTACGGGAGCCCTAAACTATTGTATTATATGTTGTTAATTAACAAAGTTGGGTTGAAAATTAAAAAGTTGTCTATGTTTTGTGCATGTGTGATTTACTGCTTTATATTTCCGTTGTGCAAAGTAGTTTATGGTTGAGATTCTTGGTTTGGTAGCGTCAATGATTTTAAGCTATGTTGCCAGGAAACGTGGGTTCGGGGACGGGTATGGGGACGGGGACGGAGACGGGGACATCATTTTCTGAAACAAGGTGCATGGATTCATCGGGGGTATATTATAATTTATATATATAATACATAAATATTATATTTTATAAATTATAATATAAGTGAATTTATATATTTTTCAACTTTAAACAAGAAAACTAAAATCTTTATGATTTAAACTTTAAATATTTAAACTGACATCATTGAACATTGAACATTTCACATGAAATTTCAAAATTTCTAGTTTTATATCAAGTGCAAAATTGGAGTTTACATATTAGTAAGAATCATGATATATGTCCATTGTCATTCTACATTCAAAATTTGCCTTGAGGCATCTCCAAACAAAACTAGGAAATTTTAAAATACTAAAATAAAAATAGCTAATGGTGAAAAATGGCTTCCTCAAGCCATGTCATCAACATCACTTAGATCTTCAATTAGCATGCTCTCCAAGTAGGAATCACTCTCATCTTGAGGCTCTTTCTCATCCATAGAAACTGGAGGTAGCTCAATAAGGCCATCTGGTTGTATCTCCTCGCCCACACACATAGCATCATTTGTGTATTGGCCCCATCTCTTGAAAGGACCCTCCTTGTAACCAAGATCTTTTTGAGATATGAGACAAAGTGTGCTATGAATGTACACTAAGTTCTCTGCCTTCTTTGAGCCCAACCTATTTCTCTTTACTGAATGGATAAAGGCATAAGTACTCAAATTCCTCTTGAAAGATGCAGAACTAGCTACTTGGAATATTAGGGGAAGCCCATTAAATTAATTAAAAATTAAAAAATTAAAATTAAAATGAACTCCAAAGAACCCGATTTTGGGGTTCCAAGTACCCATCATCAAGGTTCTTCGTACCTGTCAAGACAAAAGAACCCAATTTTTTTTAATGGAAACCCGGTTCTTCATAGAAGAACCTGGTTCTTATGGGTTCTTCTCAGAAGCACCCATACAAGAATCTGGTACTTGGGTTCGAGAACCTGGGACGGGTTTGAGAACCCCACCCCCGGGTTCGGGAACCCGTGCCACATAGATTTTAAGACTCTAACTTAGACCCAAGGTCGTGGAAAATCAACAGCCTACGCACTCCTTGCTGGGTTAATAGATCTGCTCCTCTCTGCCGCTGCTCAACAATAGAGAAATCGAATTTGTTGGCTAGGTATTCTCTAAGGAAGAAATTCTCTCAACAGTGTCTTCTTCCTTTTGACGCTTTTCTGCCCCAGCAACTACTGCAAAAAACTGCGTCTCACCAAAAAACGGCTTTGCGCTAATGCTTCTGCGCTGCTCCCTATGACACTGGCAAACTTCGATCTGGAAATCTTTCTCTCTGTCGACTCACTCAGAGAGAGATTTTCCCCCAAAAATTTTGCCCTCTTGGCCTGGACTACGCAATACCTCTGGGGATTCAATTTGTTGCCTATGCAGTACTTTGACTTCCCTCCTTTTTAGCACTGAGCTCTTCCGACTCTGCTCTCCTGTTTCACCTTGTGCTTTGAAACCATGTGAAAATTCGAGAAACCCCAAATCACTACTGCAACAACTGATTAAGTGTCTTCTATTTGTTAAATTACTAAATAAATTATTTACTGCATCCTACAGCAAATACCGAAACTAATACATTACAGCCTTCACCAATTAAATTAAATGCGGAAACAAGAAACTGAGCAAGAAAGAAATACACAATACATGACACCGTTATTTTTGGACATATGTCCCCAGAAAAACCCAATGTGGGAAAACTGATGCAGCAGCTGAGGGTTTGTATTATTAAGCAGTAGTTTTTTGAACACAATCTTTGGATGCCTTGCTGGCTATCCAATACAGAGAATCTGACTGACAGAGAGATGAGTGAGATATACCTCACACTATCACTGGCGATCCAACACTGATCCAACAATTGAATGGCTAGCCCCTAGCTGCCTCTGCGCAATCACTGCGTCGCTCTGCATCACAGCTTCTGGGGACTGCGTCACTCCTTCTAGCTGATCGATTTTCCTCTAGAACTTCAACACTCTGCCCTCCCAGGCTCACAACCCGGCTTCTGGCTCTGGAAATTGGTTCTCCAGCAAATTCCGAATCTCCTCTCAGGCTTTACGCTGCCTCTGCATGGCCCTACACTACCCAACATGGCTCTGCATTGCCTCTTCTGTATCTCTCTCTGCCTTCTCTGCGATGTATCCCTAGATCAGGAAACTCTCCAACCGGAAACTATCTCTGCCCTCACTACAAGAAATCACCTCGATCACTTTTCCGACAACTACTCCACTGCTCTCTTCAGAAATCGATCTCTTGATCTCTTACTCGATGTGTCTTCCAGATGCCCATCGTAGTCCTTCTTATAATCCTCCAGTTGAGTAATCAACGGCCCAGATTAGATTCTAATCAATGGCTCAGATCATTTGGACTCGATCTCCATATTCTTCTAGAAGTTTCACCCTCAGTTTGATTAATACCCTTTAATTATTTTAATTTCCTAAGTTTAGACTTAGGCATCCATTAAAAATAATTAATTATTTTAATAAAACTGTCTCCGGGTGGAATTTCCCAAAACAATTTATGGGTATTCTAGAATACATGTGTCCTAGTCTCCCTGCAAATTTTGAGGCTTAGAGCACATCCGATGCTACCAAAAATCAACAAAGTGATCATGTTTGACCCACTATATGCAACTGTTGTTTTCAGAAAGGGAAATATTTTTATTCCAAAGTAATGGTTACGCTTTTAATGTGCCATATAAGTGATATATTTACACTAACCTACTAAACTAAAAAACCTGCTAAAGTTCAAATGTAATATTCACAACACATGATGAACACAATGAATAATCCCAACAAAAGTGTTACAGACTAATGTACGTATAATTCCCTCCCTGATTGAAGAAATTATCCACAATTTATGCTTAAATAAAGAAGCTTCTGCTCAAAATGGATTGGGAATATAGTTGAAGGGGCTCTTGTTGTTAAAGGTATCTGAAAGGGCTGAGAGGCTCATTAAGCCGCCCCTGAATTGGAAAGGCCAAGGGTACAAATTTGGCCTGCCTTTTAATTAACAGTATCTACAGTGATTTCCTATATTCCATGAAGAAAAATCTTTGGGCAAGTCCACATGGTTCTTAGCCCTTAGATTTTTCAAGAGAGTTATCAATACAATTCAAGACTTATTTGACTCAAACTAGAGAGTGCATCTCTTGGCCTAAATTGAAGGACCAGTTCAAACTTAATAGCCCTGATAGACCAGTCCTTCAATAGTTCAAGGAGCTTAGCTTTTAGTGAAGCTAGACCTTCAATCTCCAGCCACTTGATGAAAGTACTGAAATGGAACAAAGCCAAGAATATCAAGAAGTATAATCGATTTGATAAATACAAGTGGTTCTATCATAAACCTACATTAGATGCTCATCTAAATAAGTTGTGGAGACTAAATCCAAGCAAATGACTTGGCTTTTCAGGTGGCACAATGTCTGAAAACCTCCAGTTGAGCCAAAGAACGCATTTTTTCTCCTGGTCCCTTATCCTAGGTAGGCTCGCCATCAATCATCGACTGGTCCACCTTGGAATTCTCCAGCGCAAATTCCCTTTCTACTAGCAACCTGAGAGTCACGAGCATTCCCTGCCCCATTTCCTACTCTAAATATAAGCATGTCATATTTTTACCATAGAAGCCATAATATTTTATGTTTATTAGTCATAGATTAGGACCTCAATAGCAAGACATGGAATGCGATCGTGACAAGGAAAGATACTGATAAATGATGCTGCATGCCAAACAGGGAGACTAAAAAGAGAGAATTAATAGAAACTATTAGGCAAACTCTCTGTGCAGTATAGTTAGAAAAACGATTTCCATAAGTATATGTATAATTTTAGGGTCAATACTCAAAGTCCAGAACTGAACCATTTTCTAAAGGAAGAATGTACATAAAAGCCACATTACTGTTATGTTGTCAATGAGCCTAGTAGATGTGATGTGACGCACCCACAGAGATTGGGAAAGCTACATGTGTGTGCAGTGAAATTAAAATAAAAAACAAAATAGCCAAAAAGCAGTTTCTCCAACCTGCATATTGCAAAATTCAAAATCAACTTATCACTCTAAAATGTAAACTCTTCAAATGCTTCCTTGGCTTGCTCTCTACTGCTATGAAGAAGCATAAAATAATTTTTTAGCATATTTAACGAACATGTCTCCACAATGTTCTTAATTAAGTATGAATGTGTTCAAAATGTCCACTGAAATCAGCCATCAAAGTATGAACGAGAACAAACCAGATTTGTTTGTTCTCTCTGACCCCGCAAGGTCAACTATGAGCAGCTTGCTTTTTCTGATGGAAGGCATGCGGTGCCCTTTTGATAAATCAAGACTGTTGCCATTCTCATTTGGTAAAGGTAATTCACTTTCTTTCTTCTCCTTAACTGACTTTTTTATGCATACCTGGAGAGGCAAAATTAGCATCTAATTATTCAACCAGATACAAATTGCACAAAAAATATGCATAATTTGGCATACACCCAAGACCAGCTAAGAAGACCGGTGACATACAATAATTTTCTTCATATTTTATTACCAATAGAATTGCATGGCTTCGTGAGGATTCAGTGTTCATCTTCGTATTTGATGCGAAACGATTTTGTTGGCCAGTTTTTAAAAGTTGCACAAAGCCTCCACGGTTGCGTACTTGGACCATTGTGGCTCCTGCCAGAGACACATCACCAGTTTTTGGATCCTCAACAATTGCAATATTATCTCTTTCAGGTGCAAGTAGATCTCGTACAGTCTCCAAATACAACTGATGCAGGACCAAGAAGACAAAAATAGGATTGTAAGTCAACATATAAAGAAACCTCTGGTGATGAAAATTCTCAAATAACCTTAGATTAGGTTACAGAAATATGCATTGCAAGTTTTTAGGAGCAACACATAGAATTATCCTCTTTTCAAAGTTTGCAATCCCTGAAAACCTAGGGTAACTAAGAAACACAAGTATGTGTAAGTAATATTGTCGCTATATGAAAATGAAATCCCTTCCTTACAGAAACCTACACTTAAAAGCAAATGCTTACTGTACAGTACAGCTATTTTACAAGCTACATGATGGACACATTGTAGCAAGAAATACATGGTAATCTGTTTTTCTGATTAATTTTACAAGATTAACTCTAGCAAGCATAGAATTGAACACCTCACTCGGATTGCCTGATATAGAATTAAAACTCAAAATAATCCAATGAGCGATATACAGAATCAGTTGAATCAGGATTCAAATCACTCGCCATTAAATTAAAAATATTAGGAACATATATGTACACCATGGAATTTTCAAATAGGAAGCTGCAGTGATTGATTCCATTATATATGACGCGGAAATTGCAAATATCCAAACCAAGATAGCACCAAAAAATACAGCAGAAACCAACTTTACTCAATGGCCTCCTTGTCTTTGTGATATCTTTGAAAGAATGTATAAGTAAACATGCTTGGATGATTACAAAAATTAAATATCAAACAAAGGATAAAATTCTATAGACAAGAAAGTTTTCAATTTTATGTCAGAAGTGTATGATTTTAAGGTTGCATACAAGCATATTTACTATCATTTATCATTAAGGTTATTAATATCGTCATAGAATAAACAGGAAGCTGACCATATATTTTGATATTGAGCAATAAAGACAAAGGAGACAGGCATAACTGATGTATACCACAGTCCAATTCACCCTGTGCATTATTAACTGACATCTATACAGCATTCTATTGTACTTGTGTGTTTTACTTTTCTTTAATGTTAAAGAATTATTCCAACTTATAAATGAATATAATGCACGATCAGTAAGACTGAATTTCTTCTAACGGTTGGGAATTGTAATTGTGACCTGAGTGAGAAAAGAAAGGGTATGTTGCATTTTTTGAATGACCGTAACTCTGAGTCAAACATGTGGTTAGAAGGGACAGGTGGCACTTGATAAAATATCAAGCAAAATCCAATATTAGTAGGTTGAATAGTATATAAATACTTATTCATGCCTTAATTTCAGAGTGAGCTTGCTTTTGGACTTTGAAAGCTCCTCCAGTGAGATAACTGCAGGCAAGAATCTGTATTGTGTTTTGTATTTAATCTTGAATCTGCTTTCCTACAATCCTTTTTCTATTAATATAACTGTCCATTATTTTTTTTGCGCTTTATGTCACGTGCTTCATTTAACTACTCTTAAATATATTTGATGCCTTTTATTAGGTACCCTGACCCTGTCATTAACAACCTCATAGTTTAAATCCTGCCTTAAACAACTGAAAATAATATATACCTGGAAATAAGAAACAGTGACAGTGTCATGATTAGGGTCCACATCAGCCAAAATGTCCTCTAAAGCCCGAACCATTATTCCTTGTTCAGCAGAATCATGTTCACCTAGTTGACCCAGAGTAAAAGTCTTCCCTGTCCCCGTCTGACCATATGCCATCACTGTCCCATTGAAACCATTCAAGACACTCTGCAAGAGAAGGCGGACATAGACCATTAGATTAATTGTGAGTGAGTTTTTAAAATTTTATGGGAAAAGTTTATGGAAATTGTATCAACCAAACTAAAGATAATTAAGAATTGACTTACTGTTGTCTTTGTATCAGACTTTAATCTGTATATACTATAGACTTTGAACACATTGTCTTCAGTACAACAAGAAGTAACTTCAGTTTGGCTAAAACTTAAGGCACTTCATCATGTCCTTTTCCATGTTTCCTTGAGATGGATATTGATGTAAAATTTACAGAATATACCTCATCCAGTCCATTTAAAGCAACTTAACAATTCTCCTATTGCAACCATTACCATTGACTAAGATATATTTGTCCATCTTAGTATACTTGGCTCACATTTTGGCACTTATGATTAAGGTCAATCAGTAAATACTGGAATGGAAATTGTCAAACAATCATGCGAACTGCCTTGAACATAATCTGGCTAGGAGCTTACCTCAACTACAGGTTTGGCAACTACTTCATAAACACGCTTTTGAGAAGCTGTTTCCGTGAAGACCTCATCAAACTGGAACGTCTCCAAGTCCCAGTTGTTCTTTCTCAATTTCAATCTCTTGAGCTGTATATTTACACAATTGAATGCTTTAGTGTTACTAGTGACTTTAAGAAAGCAAATTCATATAAAACAGACGATAAACTATGGCAGCAGATTTTAAGGTGCCTAAATTGACTTTCTCCATAATCTTTTTTCTAAATCAAACGTCAACATGATAATCAGCAAGAGCTTCTGTCAACAACACATCATAGAATGTCAGATGAGTAATTTTGAAACTTCGGCACAGTACATTTGAAATCGAGTAATCTAATTTGATAATTATGAACTGTCAACCAAATTCTCGTAATTAAAAAGAATATTTTGTAAATAATGATAGACCTTATACGAATTATATGTAGAGCTGAAATCTGTGAAAGTGAACGTATTCACATGCAGCTTAGTTTCCAGAAGTTTCAGGAAGAACTAAAAATTTACAAATTATGAAAATGTATAAACATCATTTCATTTCCCGCCCATTTATAAGGAAAGGAGAAACAAACGCAAACCTATATTTTTCAAAATGCATGCACAAAACGAATTCAACTTTCATAAGGAACATGTTTCTTGACATCCTTGAAATCAAGAGTGGAATTATCACTCGGGAAACTGACTTCCTGAATCGTAGTTTAAAGACGTGCAAATTGGACTCAACATTATGCGAAATGTTTAATATTAAAGTAAAAACAGAGTCGGCAGGACGTCGGAAAGATGAAAAAGGTACCTCCGGTTGCAGCTCAACACAGTCTGCAAAATCTGCATCTGCAATAAGCTCTTCCGCGTTCCGAGGTCGAAGCCGCACCGCTACTCTTACTCTTCCTGAAACTGCGCCGTAAATATTCAATTTCATATCACGACATTCAAGGAACTAAATCTAATCCCTCCACATAAGCCAAAGGCCGGTGCGTTTTCTCATGATTCGAGGCTATAATGTGGAAATCTTCGGTAAAAGATGCAACTGGAAAGATTTGTAATTCAACGAACTGTGCATTAAAGGATTAAAATTGTTTGATGTAGAGTTGAAAATAATGCTTAATGAGCATAAAAATCTATTATAATGTGCGAAATGGAACCTGAAGAATTATCCTTGACAGTCTTTGAAGGTGAGCTGGTAGGACGCCTTGAATTCGATGAAGAGGAGGAAGAAGAAGACGACTTTGGGCGTCCGGTTGACGAAACTGAAGAAGTGGGGGAGTGGCCTTGGCCTTGGAGTTGCAGAGGACCTGATGACCTCCCCACTTGTGAACCTGTCCTCTCTACTCGCGTCATTACCATTCCACGCCCACAAGCAGTCCTACTACTTGCAGAATCACTAGAAGAAGATGATGTTGATAATGCTCTCGTATTCATCTATTCCAGCCAATTCTTAGCACAATACTCGGCCTCTCTTTAATTATCTATCTGCACCTCTGCTGATTATACATTTTCCTCTGCTGTGCTGTGGCAACAGAAGAACAAGGACGGACGGACGGCCGGCAGAGGCAATCGATGTCCAATTCTCTGCTCGCCCTCTTTGGCTGGCGGACGCCGTGTAACCATTTTTTTAATTAAAATTTTGTAAAACCTAATCACATCCACATCTATGAATGTCAATCAGACAATTCAATGACTTTCCACATCTATGAATGTCAATCAGACAATTCAATGACTTTCCACAGACTTCTACTACTCCTCGACGTGCGCACGATCGCGCCAAAGGCATCATACAACAATCATCAATCCACCAATGCCACGTTATGGTGATTTCTCCAAAACCATATCAAGGTGGTGGTGGCGATCATAATATATTTTTTATTCAGTACATTGGATTTCGTGATTGGTGTGATGAGAAATCGACATGCATCATGTTGAGTGTAAAAGATGTGGCCGGCACGACAGCTTTTTAGCTCTGGCCGTGACAATGTAAACCTCATCTTTTGTTATGAATTCGTTATCTCTAACTTTGTTATTAATTAAAATATCAAATTTAATTGTGTAATGAATTAAACTAGCATTTGTACCAAATGTTGCAAAGGTAACGCCGTAAGGCATAAATCGAGAAACAATCTAAATAAGATAGAGAGGTGTGGCATAAATTAAGAAACCATCTAAATAAGATGGAAAGATATGGCATAAATTGAGAAACCATATAAATAAGATGGAGAGATGTAGCAAAAATGAAATTCTAATGTTTATAAATTGAATTTGATTTAGGGTGTGTAAGACTATGTTTTTTTATTGATTATTGAATTAATATTTCATATGAATCTCATAAACTTCAACCAAGCAATAGCTCTGATCAACTTCTTTATAAGAGGGCATTAGATGAAGCCAATGTGAGATTGAGTAAGTCTCATGTGGTTCAGAAGAGAGCACTAAAGAAATGTAAGAGTGAGAAGTTGTCAACCGATGAGCTTGAGTAGGACACAATTGAGGCTGCTCAGAAGAGGGATCAAGGAGGCTGTTCAGAAGAGGGATCAAGGCCGACAGTCTGAACTTGAAGCTGTGTAGAGACAACATGCTTTTGATGCAATTTCCTTGCAATCTGCACATCAAGAGCTTCAATGGGTCAAGAAAAACATCTCCATTGCAATGGATTGTAAGGACATCACAGCTAAACAGGGCATGGACACAGTCAATGCTTCAAAGGCCAATGCCAAAAAAGCAGAGGAATTGTCTGCAGAGATATGTTTTCTGAAAAAGGCTCTCGATTCGGCATATGCATCACGTTCAATGGTTGAGGATGAAGAGGAAGCTAGTGCTGCAAAATGGGAATCTAAAGCCAAATAAGCATTTGCAATGGCAAGGCTAATGAAGAGGTTCACTTGTTGAAGAAAGAATTGACCAATGTCAAGGATATTGAGTTGAAGTTGTCTAATGCACCGAAGTTGAGGTTAACATATTGCCCTATATTGAAATGGGGGTGAAGGATCAAACAACAAGGCGGAAGCTATGGCACTAACAGGGCTTCTTCAAATCAATATCTTCTTAAATATTGAGTCCTTACAGATCTATGGCGATTCCAAAATCATTATGGATCATGTTAATGCCAAGCTTTCCATAGAAAATCACTATCTGTCTGGATGGATGAACAGAATAGAATCCCTATGGTCATCAAAAAAGGATTTTGCAATAAAACATGTGAACAGGTCCCAACATACACAGGCAGATGAACTATAAAAAAAAGGACTTCAATCACAAGTTGGTAAATGAGAATGACAATTGCAGTGGGGGAACTAAGGTACCATATTCAGGATTTCGATCTTCCATGTACATAAATCTCTCTTCCACCACATATTTTTCTTTCATATTATAATGAATGATCAAACAATATTATAATCTATGGAAAAGTTTCATATAACAAAGATTAAAAAACATTAACACAATTTTTGACCACCATTTTTTTTATATATTATTGTTTTATATTTTAAGAAATAATTAAAGAATAATTGTTTTATATTTTAGGGAATGATAAAAAAAATATAATCTATGAAAATGTTTAATATAACAATGATTCATTTTTTTTTAATTATTGTTTGTTGTCGAGCATAATTTCAAGCCACCATCCTTTTACTAAAAAAAAAAAAATTATGGCAAACTGTAAACAAGCAGTACAAATTAATGTGATCAACTCTAACCTTAAAAACATTTTGTGTAACCTAAAAATGCACTGGCCTTATATTTTCATTTGTTCCAACCCGCCACAACAATTGTGATTGATTTCACAATCATGTTCACCGTAAATTTTATTGTTGTACAATCCGTTGAAATGGTGTATAAATCCGAGAGATCTAAGATGAAGGTTTTCATATCCCATATGTGAAGGACAAATGCAGCAAATTGGTTTCATCGAGTTTGCTTTTGAGGCTCAAAAGAAAATTTTCTGGTTGAGGCTCAATCAATTTTCCCTTGATTTTATTCTAACCCTACCGTGCCGCACCATTGTAGAATCAATTTATATGTAAAAATCAAATTAATCAAATATCAATCTATTTGTGAACACCAAATCAATCAAATATAAATCAAATTGTGAAACTCATCCTCTTTACTGCTTCTTTGCCCTTTGTTATTAATTATCAAATTTTGATATTTATATTCATATTATTATTAATGCAATTATAAGTATTAATAAACTTAAATTTAATATTAATTTAAATGAAATACAAATAAATCAGTTTCTAA
>APFE030970059.1:62419-75963 GCA_000404065.3 Pinus taeda
AATTTATAAGTTACTTTTTTTTAATTTTAATTGAGAAATTTGTATTAAAAGTTTATATGAGACATATAACAACATTATATCTTAAGTGAGGGCACTGAATAAATGGATTTGGATGCTCCCAACCTCCTAAGCATTGTTAAGGCATGGAAAGATAAAGATTCAAACTCACACCCATAGCATCAAGTCAAAATACTAAGCAGAGCCATTCTCAAATCATGACACAAAGTTGAAAAAAGCATCAATATGACAAATCAGTGTCAGTCCTCTAGAGGTTCATGTCCAACCTATGAAGGAGACTACAACGTACCACAAGGATGAGAAGAAAAAAGGGCATGAGAGCAATCAATAAATTCTAGAAGAACTGAGCAACATTCTTGTCATTCAAGTAAGATCTCAAAGGTTTATCCCTCCACCATCTCATCTCCCCCATGAAGATAATCTCGTAGAATATCAGAGGCCTCAACTGCAAGGACAAGCAAAGGCTTCTCAAAGACAATTGGCTCACAAAACACCCAACCTTCTTGATGATTCAAAAAACTATAACTTTTTGTGAATTTGATGCAAATTCACAAATAGAAAGGGTTGAGGATTCCAATCAATAGCTCTTGACACCCAAGGTCAATCTAAAGGTCTTGTTATCATCTGGAACTCTCAAGAGGTATTCATCCTTAACATGTTTGCTTCTTCCAAAATTCTCGCTATACAATTTCCACTCATAGGATCGTCAAAACTTGTTTTATTTCAAATTTTTATGACCCTTCACTTCCCAAAGACAAGCCACATATTCTTAATTCCATCAAGCAACTTAGTTTTCTCATCTCCCCAATATCTTGGACCTTGGGGGGTCGGAGGGGGGATCTCAATTTGATAAAATTTTCAAACGAAAAAAAAAGGTGGCATTAAGAAGCTAGAAGCAAAATCTAGCCTCCTCCTATTGAGAAATCTAGGGCAGAGGGATGTGTTGATTTCTCTAGAGATGATAACTACTTGTGATGCAACTTTACTTAGTCTTTTATTATGTTAATTTTTTTATCCAGACTTATGTAAGAACGCAACAAAATACAAAAATACACATATACAAAGAGATGCAGCAGAAATAAAACTTCATTTCATTAATATCAAAGAACTTAAATGTGTTTACATGCATAAATGGAAATAAATTAGCTCGAGCAATGGTAGCTTATCTCTGAGAAGAGATGTAGCAGCGACATGCCTCTGAATTGTGTTACAATGAGGATCTAAGGTCTATTTATTATTGAGAAACAATGGAAAACCCTAAACATCGAAAAACCTAACCCTAAGAGATGAAGCACCAAAACTATGGGCCCTGTTTGGGTAAATTGGTACATCAACTTCATGGGGTTGTAACTTTGGCATACGATCTTCGTTTGACACGCACAATACCTCGTTAGAAATATATATCCAAGGACTACAACTTTTGACTGAAAACATTATTCAATGACCTTTGTTTGTTTGTTTTCCAAAAAAAATGTCGTTCGGGGCCTCAAAACGGCTCCGGAAGTCCAGGACCTGAAAAACTGCCAAAAATAGTAAATTGTGCTACAATTAAGGAAACTGAAAAACTGAAAGAAACAGTTGTGGGGGTCCAAGTAGAATAGGAGGGTGGCCACAAATATCCACATGGATCAGTTTTCTATCATCAAACAACTACCAATTCATAAATAAGCATGAGACAAGGGACACAAAATGTAGGCAATCAGTGAGGGCCAAAACCTCTCCAACTTGAGAGGAAAACCCAACTGAATTTTTCTTCTTATAGAATCTTCAAGTGATGAATTTCAAGACCAAGAACCTTGACCAAGATTCCTCCAAGGCCAAGTCACCCTTGCCCTTAAGTCAAAGCAATTTCTTCCTTGTCTTCAACTTCAACCTCGGCCACACTTTTATTGTAACTTCATCCTTCCTTACTACAATTCGGCTTACTTGCAACTTCTGCAACTTTTCAGCCCTAGATTCAGAAACCTTAGGTCACATGAGAGAGAAGCTAATCGAAAGATATATCCTCCTTTGCCTTCAATATGCCTCCCTTTCTTTCCTAGTGAATTTGGCCTTCAAACTAGACCTTGTTGACACCAATATTTTGACACTTTGATGTGACTGCAACTCGCCCTTTCTGCAGTAGATTGAAACCCTAGATATCTTCGCACGTGTGGAGAGAGGAACCCCAAAATTGATCCCATAAAATTCGATCTTCTTTATTTCTTTCATCCTCCTTTATCTCGCACCTTTTCCTCTTGTGTTCGTGTGTCAAGTGGGAAGTGTGTCCTTGAGAGAGGTTGAATGCCTCCTTATATAGGCTTCTTGTTCATGACTTGAGGATGACTTACCATTGACTCTAGGCTGACTTGATCTCAGTGAAGGTTGATTGCTTCATTGAAGGACAACTTGTTGGAGGTGCTTGGACTTGGTCTTGGAGGATCTTTATACTCTTTACCATGACATAATTACATATGTAACATGCCCAAATGGGTCTTCAATACATGACATTGACTCAATAGACTTTATATCTTGATGACCAAACCTAATAGCTCACATTGGGAGCTTCATCTATAAAATAAAATTATTTGAGCATGAAACCCATGACTCAAGTATAACATAAGTATTTTCTTTTTTCTTTTTTTTCATCAATTACATAAAATCATTATTACGCATGTCATTATGAAGACCGAACCTAGTTACATATTTCAACACCCCCTCTTAACTAGGGAGGTATTCATAATCCATATAAGGTACTTGGACATTCTCAATTTGAAGAATTCTCATAAGAAGAGTCAGATTGGTAACCCATCTATTTAGCACCATGTCATCCAACATTTTCACATAAGAAGGCCTTGACTAACCGCACTATCTCTCCACAAGATTAGAGCACAATGTTGGTGAGACCCATTGTAAAAACCTCCTCCCACATTTACCCAAGTTAACCGGTCCGTTGGGGTAAAAATTTGATGAGAGGCTACTACAATATGATTCAACTCCCCATGTACAGTTAAGGAACTGGAACCGACACAACACAACCAATTGGACCTTCTTCACATGTCATAGAACCTACAGGAGCCAACCAACCCTTCCAAATGATCAACATTCAAGACAACTTGACACTTCATTGCCCTACAGCCTTGTTCGCTCCCATGATATGGGCATGCATGTGAATGGGGCCCTTCATTCGCTCTCACAGTATGGGCATGCAAGCGATTGGGGTCTTTTTTAGCTAGTTCTGAGCCTGCGACCCCAGATTCTGTGCCACTTTTTTGGGGCGAGGACTCAGACCACTGCCCAGAACTCCATGAAACTTTCAGGAATGAAAGGTAACATCAAAACAATGATACAAATGAAAATACTTGAACAAATACTTGGTTAGACCCCTACTAACCATGATAGAGATTTTATCAAACATGTCACAAATATGCATTCTACAGGTCATAACAACAGATCTGAGTATAAGGGTCACATACTTATCTGAGAATTGTTAAGAAGCATTAATGCCTTATCACATTAGTTGCATTATCATCTATTAGGTCATATATTCATTTACAAATCAAAACATGATGAGAGCGATACATCATCACTGTCATAAAGCATGCACATAACCAGCATATAACCAACAGAAATAAAAGGATACATCAACCATAAATGCCTCATATGAAGCTCATAAAATACCAAGGAGAAATAGTTCTTATTAATGAATGATTAGGCCAACCAGGTTTGGGACTTCTGCGTACCACCTGATCATAGATTGGTTGAACCAAATCTTTCTTTCAGCCAATCACCCCCGTGCCATATTCCAAGCATGAATGTGGGACTTATAACCAAAATCAACCAGGGTTTCCCGAGGCTACACCACCTCACCCTCAACAATAGAACCACGCTTTACCGCAATCCCCACCGGGTCACTAGGCCATAATAAATAAACATACCATACCACGCTTTACCGCAATCGTCACCGGATCACTAGGCCAAAAACAAGCATGAATGCCATCGGATCTATCCACCTACACTGTGAGGGGTTTGTCTGTCCCAACATCTTAGCCTTACCATGTATCCTGCCATTACCAGTCAAGGGATTCCTAGGCCTACGAGGTCTCCACCCGCTGGGCTTTACCGTGTATCCCATCCCGAGATTCCTAGGCCCAATCAAGCATACTCATCACTGAGATTCACCGTGTATCCCACCATTCATTAACCAAGGTATTCCTAGGCTCAATCAAAGTGTTCACATTCAGGTTTTACCATGTATCCCATCCCAGGATTCCTAGGCCTTGTGAATAATCCTAGGACCACCCCACTCAACTTCGATTCCATATGGAAATCCATCTCAACCACATACAAAAGAACCCACCACACCGTGGCAATCTCGAAATGGCAAGATTAGGTTGAAAAACACTATCACACCTGGAAAAACCCATGTCCATGATAGAAAGAGAACCAAGAGCACACATGCATAACATACATGCTAAATCTAGCAAGGAAATCACACACGCAAATCGATACCTTCAAATAATCCCATTGTAGCTGCTAGATCCTGCTCTTCCTTGCTTGATATTTGCTTCCTCTTGCCTTCTTTTCTTTCCTTGATCCTATGCTAAAGTGCTCCAAGAAAATTCGAAGTGTCCAAGAGTGTGAGAGAGAGAGAATAGAGGGAGAGCTTCAAAACTGAACTAACAAAAGGTAAAACTGAAAAAAGGTACCAACTGATCCTCATAAGCCTTTTTATTAATGAGGCCTCTATTTTCTTCATTTTCCATTATTTTCCTCCTCACGTGCAACCTGTGACTTTTCACCTTCCTTTTCTCCTAATTTCCTTTATTTTCATAAATAAAATGCCAATTAATGCCATTTTGCCTTTCCAAAGCCTTAGCCATTGCCTTTGCTAATTTCCTTAGCCATAACAAACCAAATGAACACCCACACTAGGATGTATTTCCCAACATTTAGCTTGGAATAAGTGTCCCATAATCATGGTTATTATTTTTCCTTTATTAAATTTTTTACATGGAATTTTCACGAGGGCTATTACACTAATGATTTCTAGACACCCTCATCATTATCTCTCTCGGAACATACCCCGTCAAGGTTCTCTTAGAGTATGTTCCACGAAGACTATTCTTATATTGGATTCCCAAACCTCGAAGAATATCCATCCTCTACGACCACTCTTATCTTGGATGCCCTAATACATCCTCAAAGAGTACCAGATTTCAGATGCTTACCCAATTCTCCATTTTATCTTCCCAAGTGAAGACAAGAATGATGTTTCTATCTCTCCCTCTCAACTAGGGAGGATATACCCATTTCCATTGAAGGAATGCACCCATTCCTATAAAAGGAATGCACCCATTCCTATAAAAGGAATGTACCGAAGCTCCCTCTTAATTAGGGACTTTGCCAAGCTCCCTCTCGACTAGGGACTTGCTTTTAGCAGCTCTCTAAGCGAAGATCATGGGATAACCAGCTGCTTGTAGGACTTCCTCTTTCAATGTCATGAACTTCTTCTTTAATATGAAGCCTACATCTTTTGGGACTTCTTTGTAGGGCAAATATCATCCATCGCTTTCATTCATGAATCATGTCAGCCATGTCATCCTTCCTATCATCGGAACGTAATCCATTAGTCTATATCTGGCCTTCATTCATGCCTTGTTGCCTTCTTCATGTCATGTTTTCCTTAAGGAACTTTAATACAGCCACATGAACCTTAGTTGTAGAAGACATCCACAACTCTTCCCTTGGAAGCCCTACATTAGTCCATCCAATTATTGTTCAAAAACATTAAATTACCTTTGTGATGGTCTTTCATCATGACATCTCCTTGTTCGCATCAACATCCTGCATACGCCTTGAGATGTCTCCAAAATGATATACAATTTCAAGGGTCTCTTTATTTTTCAGACTTCATCATGATCTTTATATCTTTCCATGGAGATATCATAGACAAATATTGTAGTTTTTTTATGTTGATTTCCTTTTCCATATTTGAATTTTTCATGATCTCTTCCTTTCTTCCTTCACACATTACTTTCTCGGAACTTCCAATCACAGTTCTTTTATTTTTTGTCAACCACCTCATATTTCATATGAGGACATGTTATGTTGATTTAATCTAGTCAATGTGTGAACCATACCTTCTCGCATACTTCCAAAGAAGGAGATTCTTTCTTTTTATCATGCTCTCAAGGTAAAGCATTGATATTTGCAACCATATGACATGACTTAATTAAATATATGCATACATGCCTCATTTATTCCTTTAGTTCATCTAGACTTCCTTTGGTAGCTTCCTTGATTGAAATAACTCCAATCATCTTGACCTGCTTCACATCCTATGACATCATAACTTTATTTCATGAATCCCATACAAGTTGAAATTCTTGGCAGAACACTTGCTCCTTTCAATAGGTGAACCTTCCAGTGAAGATTCCAACTAAGGATCTTGATTATCCTCTTCCGAAAAATTATCCTCTTGAATGATCTATGATGAGATTTTATACTATATAACTTTCTTCTCCCCATAAGTACTACTTATGCTTCTAATTAGGTTACCAAGAGCTTCTATAGGTGGCTGACACAAACTTATATTTCAACTATATTTCATGCTTCTTCTTCTAAGATAATGTCATGAGCTCTTGCTTTCAATCATATGCTTCTATGGTTCCATGATGCATCCTATCATGCTTCTTAGTAATTCCTACCATGACATCTATACAGCAGAAAAACTTGAAAAGGACTAGGTGAGGAAGACTATCTCAATCATAGTAGAGATATTTTACTTCCTCTTTCTTGGATTTCTTCTCTTCAACTTCCTCTACTTCTTTAGTGATATGGGCTTCTTCTCTTCCTCTTTTGTTGTTGTCCTTTTTGGGTTTAGGACAATCTCTTGTAGTGCCCATATTTTTGGCATCCATAGCATTGAATTTTTGCCATGTTCTTCTTTTATTTTTGAGGACCAAATTTCCTAAACTTCCCTTTTCACTTTGCTATACCAACATATGCTTGAGTTTGCTCATTTGATCCTACATCATATTTTGTCTTCAACCTAGTTTCCTCTATTTTACATATTGACCATAGATCCTTGAATGGAGTAGCTTATTTCTTCCCATAAATGCTTGATGTAAAGTTACCCCATTCCTCTGGAAGTACATCTATTACTATGGTAGTCATCTCCTTGTTAGACATTATTTCACCCAAATGTTGTAGTTAGTCCCTTTTTTCAGATATCCTCATAAAGTATGAGGTTGTTCCTTTTTAGTTTGATATCCTCATCTTGTAGAGTTCTTGTCTTAACGGGATTACTTCTCCTGTAGTGCTTACTGAAAAAAACTCTACAAGTTTGTCATATATTTATTTTGATATTTCTAATTTAGATACATAGGGAATGAGGGGATCCTTGATAGATTCTATGAGAATCATCTTCCTTTGGAGGTTTAGTGATTGAGCCCTTAACATGTTACATGACCTCATTTTCTATGAGGTTGAGATCTGTCCCGTTCTTCCATGCAAGAAAATTTGAAGCCTCAACCAATTTGTTGCTTTCCTTGCAAATAGACATTTTGACAACTTCAGATGTAGACATAAATATACTTACTTGTGAGGATTCTCCTTCAACCCTCCTTCTTGAATTTGATGATGATATAGGTAATTGAAAACTTCTTCTTAATGAAGATGATTTTCATCAAGAGTGATCCTTGACTCCAAAGGGAAGGAGATCACCTTGATTTCTTTGATGATGATCACAACATCCTTGATCTTGCTTCTCTTGGACGAGTAGACTTCAAGTTAATTTGATTTGTAGATCTCTTCAACTTGAGTAGAGATAGGGTTTTTGTGGTCTCTTTCCTCGATGGTGACTTGTGCGAGGATCCCAATAATACTTCTAGTGTAGACTTCTTATTTGATCGATATAGGGTTTTGACACTTTTAAGAAGATGATGTAGACCTTGTCTTCAAGATGCCTTAAGGATGAGATGATATTCAAGATGCTTTAATGCCCTTCTAGAACTTCAATCCTTGAATGCTTGAGTGTCCCCTATTGAGCTTCCCTTCCTTGATTTGTCACCTTAGCTTTGATACCATGTTAAGAAATCTAGGGCAGAGGGATGTGTTGATTTCTCTAGAAATGATAATTGCTTGTGATGCAAATTTACTTAGTCTTTTATTATGTTATTATTTTCTATCATAAAACAACTACCAAATCATAAATAAGCATGAGACGAGGGACGTAAAATATAGACAATCAGCCAAGGCCAAAACCTCTCCAACTTGAGAGGAAAACCCAAATGAATTATTCTTCTTATGGAATATTCAAGTGATGAATTCCAAGACCAAGACCCTTGACCAAGACTCCTCCAAGACCAATTAACCCTTGCCCTTAAGTCAAAGCAACTTCTTCCTTGTCTTCAAATTCGACCTCAACAACACTTTTACTATAACTTTGTCCTTCCTTACTACAATTAATCTTACTTGCAGCTTCTGCAACTTTTTGTCCCTAGCTTTAGAAACCCTAGGTCCCATGAGAGAGGAAATAATGGAAAGATATATCCTCCTTTGCCTTCGTTATGCCTCCCTTTCTTTCCTAGTGAATTCGACCTTCAAACTAGACCTTGTTGACACCAATATTTTGACACTTTGATGTGACTGCAACTTGCCCTTTCTGCAACAGATTGAAACCCTATATCTATTTGCACGTGTGGAGACAAGTAGCCCAAAACTGATCCCAAAAACTTGGATCTTCTTTTCTTCTTTCATCCTCCTTTATCTCGCACCTTTTCCTTTTAATTATGTTTGTGTGTCAAGTGTGAAGTGTGTCCTTGAGAGAGGACAAGTGCCTCCTTATATAGGTTTCTTGTTTATGACTTGAGGTCGACTTGCCATTGAATCTAGGTTGACTTGATCTTAGTGAAGGTTGATTGCTTCATTGAAGGGCGACTTGTTGGAGGTGCTTGGACTTGGTCTTGGAGGATCTTTACACTCATTACCATGACATAATTACATATGTAACATGCCCAAATGGGTCTTCAATACATGAAATTGACTCAATAGACTTTATATCTTGATGACCAAACCTAATAGCTCACAATGGGAGCTTCATCTATAAAATAAAATTCTTTGAGCATGAAACCCATGACTCAAGTATAACATAAGTATTTTTTTTTCTTTTTTTCATCAATTACATAAAATAATGATTACACATGTCATTATGAAGACCGAACCTAGTTACATATTTTAATACTTCCAAGATGTGACGACTTCTTCTTGGTTGGTCAATCTTAGCATTATCAACAACAATTATACTTGGAACAATCGTAAAGGTGGCTCCCAACAAATAACTTAAAAGTTGGATAGGTATCTCATGTTTGAAAATATCATGTCCAGGGATATTTTCATGGAGGCTTCAATCCTCCCTAGCCATGGCTCAAATTATTGGTCGATGAAATTAGACATTGAAATCATGTCGCAATCCATAAATAGGCCTTTCCACCTAGAGTGTTTATGGCTCCAACATCTTGACTTACAATCCATCATCAAGGATTGGTGGGACAAACTAACTAACTTGGATGGATCAATCATGTTCCGCCTATAAAGGAAGTTGAAGCACATTAAATATCAACTCAAAACCTGGAATAAGGAATATTCGGGAATGTCAATTGGGACAATTAGAACCTTGAAGCCCAAATGTAGTGCATTCAATAGGAATTCATTCACCAAAGAATATTGGAGGACCTCATAGAGGAGGACGCGTGTACTCTCACTTTGCTTGAAAGAAGGAAACAAGATTAAATATTTTTGCAACAAAAATATAGAATTAGAATTTTGAAGGAAGGAGAGTGAAATACTTCTATCTTCCACAATTCAATGCTTCAACATTTGCACCAAAATCATATTTCTTCCTTAAAAAACCAATCAAGTTTCAAGGTTCAATATAATGAAGACATGGCTAATGAGCTAGTTAATTATTATAAATAGCTATTATTTGACCCCAAGTCGAACCGCTTGAAAGCTATACACAAAATAGTTTAGCACATTCTAGTTAAAAAAGATCATAACAAGACTCTCTTAAGAGAAATCTATATCAAATAAGTGGAAGAGGTAGTAAAATCTATGCCCCATAACAAGGCCCTCAATCAAATGGCTTTACTACTAACCTTTTTCAATCTTGTTGGTAAACAATCAAACATGATATATGGTAGGTAGTGGACAAATCAAAGAAATTGTCTTGAAATCTCTTGACAAAAAATTCTTCACTTTAGTTCCCAAAAAGTATAAAGTTGAAGACCCTAGCAGCTTTTGTCCCATCACTTTATGTAATGTAATCTACAAATTTATCATTGTAACACCTCTTTGTTTATCCATGCATTTGTAATGTTAATTGTGACTGCAATACCAACATGGAGAACGACAGTTGGATGATAAATAACTAAAGGAAGGACAACCTTTACTAATTAAACATTTACTATTTTATTATTTAAAATTAATTAAAAACAGCTAAAGGAAGGACAACCTTACGGATCTTTATTCTGAGGGAAACTACTTGCTTGCTCGCCTGTTTTAAAAAGCCATGACCTAGCCCAAACTTAAATGTCAAAGTTACTGACAAACTAGGGAAGCCCAACAATGTCATTTAAGAGATGGGATTGGAGCAGTGGGGGTTATAGGGGTGCCCATCCCTCTTTATCCTCATGGATCAAGGAGATACAGGCTTGCGCCCTCTATAATGCACAGGGGATGTAAAGAAGGGATATCTATGCACAACGAAAGAATTTGGAGAGCGGGATCACTTAGGATTCCATGATTTTCTTGGGTTCGATTTATCTAATTAATGATCATTATTTGATTAAAGGTGATTAGTTCTAAGCCAGGGAAATCTTACTCTCTGATTCACATGTTTGTTTCTAGCTCTCCCTCTTCCAATATCTTCAAGATTATTTTGGTTAGTTCTCCCTCTCTCGGATTTTATTGTTTTTCCTTGGTTGGTCATTGATAATGTGTGAGAGTTGGCCCTCTCCCTCTCTCACTGGTTCTAATGCTTATGAACCATCATCCTCCTAGAGAACACATGGCATTCAAAACTTATTATGGATCACTTGGAGTTGCGAAGCATTAACAACAGAAGTTGAGGTGGTACCTGAGTTGCATACAAAGCTTGTCAAACCAACGTTATAGATTAGTACCTTGGATACTTGACCTCCAATTACATCCTAGAGAAATGTTGAGTGATATTCCTTATTAATTGTGTTTCGAGACCATCTGGATAATGGATTCCAAATTTTGAGGGTATACCAAGCCTTGATGTGGATTTCCCCAATTTAAGCATCCCATCGGACTCTAGATACAGGTTGTGGGTGGTCAGTTGCAAGAAATATTGCAATGTAGTTGTCTTATGGTTGGGTGGAGAGTGCAACTCCCTCCTTTAGTTGCTAGTTATTCTAACACATTTAGATAAGTCCAATGGTTTATGCATATTTGATTGTGGATTATGAAAATGTTTGTTATGATATTGACTGATGTATGGTCATATATCATTCATGAAATAATGTCTAAAATCATTGTATATTCATGGTTGACAAGGTATCTTATATATCTATGGCGGTAATGAATGTCTAAGATGTTCATATAAGTATAATGGTTTAAGCATAATTGATTATGGATTATGAAAATGATTATTATGTTATTTATTGATGTATGATCCTATGTAATTCATGAAAGAATGTCTGAAATCACTATATATTCATGACTGACAAGCTATCTTATAGATGTATGGTGGTAATGAATGCTTGCACTATGTCTTTACTACCATTTTCATGAATTGCATGATGTCTTATATGTTTATGAAATAATGCCTAAAGTTATTGATATATTCATGATTAACAACTACTTTATATGTCTATAACTATATGGAATGTTTTGCATTAGTAATCTGCTACCAAACTTAGGATTTGCAAGATATTTATATGTTGTGATTTAAATGAATCTCTGGTTAGTGTTGATGATTACTTAATCTAGGAATGATGTGATGAATCCGTGGTTTTGTGCACACTTATTCTATTACTATGATTGAGAATTGTAACCAACTTAATATCCTAAGATTTATTGTTTAAAACATGGTCGATATCCCTCATGAGTGGTCATATAAAATTGTATGTCTCGTTGAAGGAGAGTGAATGAATACTCTATCATTGAAGAAGTTAACTAACTTGCAACAGTAAAAAAATTTGGACTATTTTTCATATTTCATCTTGTGCAATGTTGAATTTGGGTAAATTGGCCTTTGGAGCCATGTCTTCCTCTTGTTCTAGATCTGGTGTAATATAGGTGTAACAACCCTGGTTGATTTTTGATGTAAATAAAATAATACCAAGGTCATGGGACATGTATTCCAAGTTGAATGTTGGGAAAAACACTATGGTGGGCATAACTTGTGTTTAATTAATGACTATGGAAATTGGAAAAGGAAAAGAGACATTAATTGGCATTTAGTTATGAGAAATAAAGGAAAATAAGAGAAAAAGGTGAAGAGACATAGATTTGCATGCAAGGGAAATTAGAGGGAAAATGAAGGAAAATGAAGAAAATAGAGGTTTCAATTGTTATCCTTTTGATGGTTTTGAGTTGATCTCTCCTTTCATTCTCTCATACTCTTGTACACTTAGAGCATTCTTGGAGCATGCTTGGAGAACTCTAGTATTCACTTGGATTTGGAGAAAGAAGGAAAAGGAAAGTAGGAAAGTACAAGGGAACAGTTGGATCAACAACTACAACTAGATTGATTTGCAAGTAATAGGTTGCATGTATGATTTCCTCGTTGATTTATAGATGGCATGGTATATGCATGTGATTCTCTGGTTATGTGTTTTCATTAACGTGGAGATTTCCCTGGATTGACAGTGCTTTCAGCCTTGCCTTTCCTTTTTATGGATATCCATGGTGTTGTGGGTATTTTTCCCACTTGATTTTATAATTGGTGCTCAGGTTCCTTATGGTTGTGGATCAAAACAAACGCTCTAGTGTTAATTTTCACACTACTCTATGTTGTTTCAATTACTTTTAACCCAATTCAATACTTCAATTAGCAATATTTTCAATAGCAATTAATCTTTCTAGCCATTAACAGTAACTGAAGATAGAACAATAAATGAAATTATAAAAGAGACAATCAACACATCAACAAGAGACACCAATTTGGTCAAATACCAGGGGAAAACCCACTATGGGGAAAACCCTTGAAATTATTCTTCTTTATTAGATTATTATAAAATGTTCAACAGAGAGTATAATGAGCCCAATATAAAATCATCCAACAAAAATTAACCCAATACCATCCATAAATATGTTTCCACCATCAATATATATCAGAGGCAACTTTTCCCAACTGTGGTCAACTGTCCAATATTAGCCCTACTTTCCAGTCACAGGGAGGAGGAGTCATGCGAGCGAATGAGAGCTTCCAATCACTCCCTTGAACCTACAAGTAAGCAATTGCAGTCAAATATTCCCTTTGTTAAGCCAACAAATTTAACTCAAAACCCTAGAAA
>APFE030970059.1:78190-99803 GCA_000404065.3 Pinus taeda
TATTGCTTCTTGTGAATCCTAGCTTCACCAAATAACTATCTATGTGGGCATACCATGCTTTGGGGGCTTGCTTCAAACCATTCAATGCCTTCTTCAACCTAAAACATGTGTCTTTCGATCCTCCACTTCAAATCCATGTGGATGCTCCATGTACAATTCTTCCTTTAACATACCATGGAGGAATGTTATCTTTATGCCTATATGATGAAGAGTCCTTCCTTAACTTGCAGCAAGGGAAAATATTGAACGAATGGTTGTATATTGAGCCACAGGTGAAAATATGCCTTCATAATCTTCTCCCTCTTTTTGGGAGAATCCTTGAGCCAAAAACCTTGCTTTATATTCTCAATCCTATCATCAACTCCATGTTCGACCTTGAATAACCATTTTGAATTCACCACATATTTTCCCTTTGGTTTTGGTACGACATCCCATACGTCATTCATCATTATTGATTCATATTCTTCTTCCATAACATCCTTTCAAACTTGTTCTTTCACGAATTCTTCAAAGGTGGGAGGTTCAGCTTGAATCATAGTGCTCATGGATAAAATATATCCTTGGTATCTGCATGGCTTCTTGCTCTCTCTTAATGATCTTCAAACGAGAACTCGTCTCTCATCATCTTGTAATCTATCACGAAGACAAAGTAGAATTTTCCTGGAAGGAGTATCACATGGAGGAGGATCTAAGGGATCCATAGGTTCCATGGGTCAACAATATCCATCTTGGATTTAGGCACGGAAGGCCATCTAAAATATCCATTTCATCATTCCTCTAAGGAGGAGGAGGTGGAGGAAGGTCCCTTGCTTTCCCAAGGGAAGCATCTTCATCAAACATTACAACCCTACTAATTTCAACTTTCCATTGACTAATAATATATATTCTAAATGATTTATAATTTTCACAATATCCAACGAACGTACCTTTTTCCCCGTGGCTTCCAATTTGTTTCTTTTGTCCTTTGGCACATGGAAATATATGGGGCAACCAAAGATATGGAGATGGATAACCTTGGGCTTGACACATGTGAACACTTCTTCGGGGGTCTTGTTGTCCAATGCTTGATGAGGCACCCTATTTTGAACATACACAACACCATTTGTTGCTTCTACCAAAAGGAACTTTGGAAACTTTTGATCATGGAGCATGGCATGAGCAACTTCTACAATAGATTCGTTCTTTCTTTCAATTACTCCATTTTGTTTGGGAGTATAGGGAATAATCATCTCCTTCTTGATACCTTCTTGTAAAAATCAATGAACTCCTTTGATGTATACTCTCAACCATTGTCAGACCTTAATATTTTTTATTTTCTTCCCTGTTTGATTTTTGACCAAAGCTTTGAACTCCTTAAACATTTCGAAGGCTTCCTCCTTGTGCTTCAAATAATATATCCACACATTTCTTTAGAAATCATTAATCAAGATGATGTAATAGAGTTGTCCACCAATAGAATAAATGGGAATTAGACCACATAAGTTTGAATGAATGAGATGGAGGATGTCATTTGTCTTATTCTTGCTAGAGGGGAATGGTACCCTTGTCTTCTTCCCATCGGCACAACCTAGACATACTCTATCATGTTTGGCTTGATAATCGGGAAAACTAGTGGCCAATTTATTTAATTTTAGAAGAGCATCATAATGTAAGTGGGCCAATCTTCGGTGTCATAGTTCACTTAGATGATTTGCGTCATGGACCAGTGCTAGAAGAGGTATTCCAGTAACCTTGTAGAGTCCTTCAAATATCGATCCCAATGTAAATTCATCTCTCATAGGTGATTCAATAGGCCAATTTATAACTTTTCCTCTAATGAAGGCAACCCTCATCCCTTTATCTTCCAAAGGATATTGACACCAAATACTTCTTCAATCCTGGAACATACATCACATCATGAAGCACAACAGATTCCCCAGATTCAAAATGAAATTTGACGAAACCAAAGCCTTTCACGGGATGAGTGGAGTTGTGTCCTAGAATGATTTTCAAATTTGCCTCCCTCTCTAAAAAATTAGAGAGAACTTCTTTATACCCATAAAAATGATGAGTGGCCCCACTATCAACCAATTAACTATCCCACGAATCCGGAGGAGAGGAACTAGTAAGGGCAGAAATAAGAATATATTCAGATTGTTTGCCAACATTACTTTCATACTTGGAGTATCTTGAATTCTTTTGAGGATGGTGATCTTCTTCATGGTCACTTGGAGCATCTCTTCTTCTTCGATCATCAAACCTGTTGTTGTATCTTCTAGTGTTGTAGCATGGACCATTGTTCTTCTCGCGGCATTCTCGAGCATAATGACCCTTATTGTGATATCATTCAATGTGAGATGATGTTCTGTCATTCCTTCTCTTTTTATCTCGATGTGGAGGCTTTCTTGAATTTGATGGACTTCCCTTTCCTTTCTTTTTCTTGTCTTGAGTGACGAATGCAGTTGACTCTCCTTCTTCATGCTTTTGAATCCTTCCTCTTGATATCATCCTTGATTCTTCTTGAGTGAGATTGCCAATAATTTCATCAAATTACGAGAGGACATTATTGTTGCTTATGGTAGTCATCAAGGTTTCCCAAACAAGAGGGAGACCTCTAAGAGTTACGATCACCAATTCCATGTCAGGAACAATTTCTGCAACTCTTTGCAATTGATCTCTAAGACGAGATATCCTCATAACATAAGATTGCACAAAATATCCCTTATTGATCTTCATGTCTTGGAGTTGATCTTTCAAGGAGATGATTTCATTCAAATTTTTGATGTCATACATGCCAGTTATCTTATCGTACATGTCCTTATACTTTCTCAAATTTCCAACATATGCAAGTAAATTGCCTTGTAAACCATCAACTATAATTTGCTTTTATTTTAACTCACCCTTATTGTGCTTGTTCTTGACAACAACGAAAACATTCTCTAGAGGCTCAAGTACTTTTCCTTGAATGTAATCCAAAACGTCATTGTTATAAGCTATGATCTCCAACCTTAATTTCCATGCAACAAAATTAGAAGAGTCACCCAAATTCTCATTTTCCTTTAAGAGGGAAGACACCTTGACTTGACTACATTGGCTCCTTCAACTTTCCAAAGATGATTGCTTCAATGCTTGTCTCCTTTTGGGTTTGTCCTTCACCTTAGCTCTGATACCATGTTAATTTTCACACCGCTCTATGATGTTTCAATTAATTTTATCCCAATTCAACACTTCAAATAGAAATATTTTCAATAGAAATTAATCTTTCTAATCATTAACAGTAATTGAAGATAGAAAAATAAATGCAATGATAAAGGAGATAATCAAAACATCAACAAGAGACACCAGATTTGTTGAAAGACCAGGGAAAAACCCACTATGGGGAAACCCTTGAAATTCTTATTCTTTACTAGATTGTCATAAAATATTCAACAGAGAGTACAATGGGCCCAAGACAAAATCATACAACAAAAATTAACCCAATATCATTCAGAAATATGTTTCCGACATCAATATATATTAGAGGCAACTTTTATCATTTGCGGTTAACTGTCAAATATTAGCCCTACTTTCTAGTCACAGGAAGGAGGAGATGTGTGAGTGACTGAGAACTTGCATCCACTCCCTTGATACTCGAAGGAAGTGACTGTAGCTAAATATTCCCTTTGTTAAGCCAACAACGGGAACCTTAAACCCTAGAAATAGATGTGAGCTTCAGACCCTGTAATTTCAGACCTTTGTGAACTTATTTCATCGACCCAACCTTAGACATGTGCGAACCAATCAATGAAGAAGAGAAGAAGAAGATTCTTGGTGATGTCCAAATGAGATTGAGGTCAGTTGTATTTATAGGCTTCTAAGGGTGACCAATTCCCTGTTAGTGCCAACTCGTCCAAATGTGCATATGTGGGATTTTCTTCATAAGTACACTATCCCTTATTTGATTTGAGTGATCTTTAGGTCTATTTTGGTCCTCTCGAAAAGAGGAATTCAATGCAATAATTATATCCATCAAATGAGTTGTCCAAAGTGGATTTTGACCCTAGTTTCATAATTTAACATCTGGAAGCCTTGGAACAACTTGGGTTGAATTACTAGTTCCTAGAGCTGTAGGTTGGGACACATGCTTGGGATCCCTCTAGGTTTAGTTAGTAGCCCCTGGAGCCACGATTGGAACAAACAATCTAGAGACCTGGAAGGTTGTGGGTTGAGTTACTAGTTCTTGGAGCCTTGGACAACTTGGGTAGAGACCAATCTAGTTGATGTTAGTGATTTCTAGACCGTAGGGTGGAATCATTAGGATTGAGGGTTGAGGTGGTTTGGCCTCTGGAAGCCCTGGTTGGTTTTTTCTGAGATATTCCATGAGATCCCACATTCATGCTTGGAATATGGCATGGGGGTGATTGATTGAAAGAGAGATTTGGTTCAACCCAATCTATGGTCAGGTGGTACGTGAAAGTCCTTGACTTGGTTGGAATTTTCCTATTTTAATATAAGATATTTTCCTATTGTGATTTATGAGCATTTGTAGTGATTACGCTAGTGATGTTATGGTTGATTTTCCATGGCTTCTATGTTGGTTATTTGTTGGTTATATGTTGGTTATATGATTTATTTTATCTATGGATCCTATCATATCATTGTTGATAAGTTATTGAATGGTTGGCGAATGCATGGACTAACAAGTGTTATTGCAACTAGATAAAGAGGGCCTATAGCCTTATTTGTGATTCTTAGATGAAGAATATTAGTTTATGATAAAATATGCAATCATGACCTATAGCTTACATGTTTTCCATATGTTTGAGGAAACTTCTAGTGTATTCTAGGTAGTCTAGGTCAAATTTCTTATTCAAGTTTGAATGTTTAACGTTTCCATCATGTTAAATATGGTTCTGGAAAGTTACAGGAAGTTCTGGGAAATGGTCTCGAGGCTAGCCTGGGAAAGTGGCATAGATCTCGGGACCACTAGCACAAAATAGGGGAAATTAGTCCATAATCGCATGAAAGCAAGCCTATGCGTGCGGTTGGAGGCCTATAACCACATTCTTGCCTTGTTGTGCGTTAAGTTTGGGTGTTAGGTCAATGAAAAAGGGTTCCAACTTAGGGATTGATCACTTGGAGTGGTTGTTCAACTCTTGAGTGATCTGTAGTCCCTGTAGGATTTTAGTAAGTGTTCATTTTGTAGGCCCCACTTCCTTAACTGGAACATTGGAGGTCAGATCATGTCATAGTAGCACTCAACTTCACATTTACTCAGAGGGCTTGTAAAAGCAATTAAATGTGGGGAGGGGCGTTTAAAAACTCATATCAGAGCTTCCAGGTTCAAACACCTGGACTGGAGAGGCTAAATGTGACTGTTATGTATGCATGCTAGTTGTCAATGTGTTTGGTGTGAATGGGTTGTGAAGGTTATTATTATAGTTTGAATCATATATGATATGAATTACAATTTATTACAGTTTGATATGATATGAATTTATGATGTTGAGATGATTGATATGTTGATGTCATTATATATATATATATATATATATATATATATATATATACATATATGCTAAATTGGATTTATTGTGCGGACGAGATAACCTCGCTTGAAATTCACTAAGGTATGATTTTGATTATGTCTGTATTTGGTTTATCTAACATGGAATGTTTGCAGGAAGTGGAAGATCAGAGATGACCATCAAAATGGTGGATTAAAATTCACATGACTCTCCTTATAGATCAACTAAGCAGCAAGGAGATGAGTACTCTCTTGACATAGCAGATACCTTGAGAAGTATGAAGGTAAAAATTAGAAGTTGCAAGGTAGATAATGATAGGATAATTTAGTCACAGAAAAGTCTTGCCAGAGCTCAGGAAAAGCAAGCAGAGGTTAATGCAGTTATCCTTTAGAGATGACTAGACTTGTAGAGAAATGGTTGACAATAAACCATTCATGGATAAGAGGAAATAACTAATGGGGCATATGGTAACAGATCTCAATTAGGATACAGGTTGGACAAGGATGACATAGTCAGAGGTGGTAGATAGTTGGATACACATGCCAAGAGAGGTAGTGGATATGGGTTCTATTATAGTTCTGGATCAGAGAGACATCATGGTCATCACCGCTATCATCCTTATAGGAGGAGTGAGAGGAAATACTTTTCAGATGAGTTGAAGAAAGACAAGCCTCCTACATTTGATAGACAGTTGAAGAAACCAAAAGATGCACAAGCATGGATACTTGGGATGAAGAATTCTTTCAAGTTGCATGATTATAAAAAAATATGAAAGCAAGGATATATATTTTCAGTCTCAAGGGAAAAGCGGACATCTGGTGGGAAGATGTGAAGCGTGTCAGAGGCATCAAGATAAAGGAGTTGAGTTGGCATTTTTTTAAAAGACTCTTCAAAAAGAAGTACTTGTCCAAGAGATATTACGATGGAAAGTCTAAGGAGTTCTATAAGCTTAAGATGGGTTCTGTGATAGATGAAGAGAATATGACTAAGTTTTTGGAGTTGTTAAGGTATGTGCCATATCTTAGGGATGAGAAGACAAAGGTTCAAAGGTTCATCAATGGGTTTCCTTTAGCATTTAAAGATCAAATTGAGTATGATGATCCTCAATCACAGGAGGAAGTCATTGGGAAGTTGAAGCATTGTTATGAGCAGTATAAGCATAAGTATGAACCTAAGCGGGATTGGAAAGGGAATGAAAAGACAAAAGGAAAGTGGTTTAAGAAGCAAGGAAGATCTCAGGATGCAAGTGATAATGAGAATGTGGTACCATACAAGAATTTCAATGCAATTGACATAGGACATGGGCCTCAGCCTAAGGAGTAGAACAAATGCGATGTCAGGAATCCTTCTCAGTGTTGGACTTGTGGTGGAGAGCATCGGAAGAGAGATTGTCCACAACATCAGGGTGGCATACCTCATATTTACACTGCTCAGGAGGCACATAGAGTTGGAGATGTTGGGTAGAGTATTCCTCATATTTATGCAGCGGTGGATAACACGCAAGCTGATCATCAAGCATCCATTATTGAGATGGAAGGTAAGATATTTGATCAATTTATTTCCATTTTGATTGACCCTAAATCTAACTATAGTTATATCAGTCCTGAGCTGGTGGATAAGTGTTGCTTGAATAAAGAAGTGCATACAGAATCTTGGTTGGTGGAGTTGGCTACAAGGACCAAGAGAAGAGTTAATGATTGGGTGAGATATTATTCACTTGAACTGAATGGTATGCATACATCAACACATCTAAATGTGCTTCTATTGGGATGATATAACATGATTTTGGGTATGGATTGGTTGTTTACTAATAGGACTAAGGTATATTGTTACAACTATGTAGGCAAAGCACATTTCCAGAAAGGGATGTGTATTGTTTGCGTTCATATTTCCAGTGAAAAAGAGAAGGATGTTGAGGATGGTGAAGTCATGAAGAAGTATCTAGTTTTGCAACAGTTTCAGGATGTGTTTCTAGCAGAGATTTCTGAGTCCGTCTCATAAGGAAGTGAAATTTTCTATTAAGTTGGTACAAGGAGCAACACCATCATCAAAGGCACCTTACAGAATGAGTACTCCAGAGTTGGTGGAATTGAAGTTATGGCTTAAGGAAATGCTTGATAAAGGATGCATTAGGCCAAGTATATAGCTTTAGGGTGCACTAGTATTGTTTGTAAACAAGAAGGATGGTACTTTCAGTTGTGCATTGATTACATATAGCTAAACAAGGTGACTAGCAAAAACATGTATCCTTTATCGCATATAAATGACTTGTTTGACCAATTGAAGGGAGCAACAATGTTATCAAAGATTGATTTGAGATCAAGATATCATCAGGTGTGCATCAAAGAAGAGGACATTTACAAGACTACATTTCATACCAGGTATGGGAATTATGATTTTTTGGTGGTTCCTTTTGGTCTTACTAATGGTCCAACCATTTTTATGTGCTTGATGAATAATGTGTTGTGCCCTTATCTGGACAAGTTTGTGATAGTGTTTATTGAAAATATATTTATATATGCTAAGAATGAGGAATAACATGCAGAGCACCTGGAAACAATGTTAATATTACTGATAGAACATCAATTGTATGCCAACCTTAACAAGTCCAGTTTATTTCAGATTGAATTTCACTACTTGGGACACATTTTTTCCAAGGATGGCATAACAGTGGAACCAAAAAATATTAAGGCTATCATGAAGTGGCAAGATCCTAAGAATGTGGATGACGTCAGATCATTCATGGTACTAGCAGGATATTACAGGAGGTTCATCAGGAACTTATCACAGATTGCCTATCCTATTATATCTTTGCAGTGAAAGAAAATAAGTTTGAGTGGACTGAGAAATGTGCAACTAGTTTTGAGCACTTGAAACATTTTCTTGCAAATGCTCTGGTCTTGAAGATTGCAGCTCTAGATAAAGAGTTTGTGGTATGTACAAATTCTTGCAAGAGAGGACTTCGAGTAGTCTTGATGCATGTGTAGAAATTCTCACTGTAGATTAAACTAATTATGCAGTGTACTAAAGCAAAATACTTAATCTACTTCTACAATCAAACTTGCGAAATTTTGAGCAAGATCAAATAGAACACATATAACAGAGAAGAAGAGTCAATCACACATGAAACATAAAAGAATACTCTGGGGAAAGACTTAGCTAAAAACCACGCTATATGTATTATCATACAAGTGGAAATATCTCAGGATTACACAAAGCTTTAGCTCTTAAGCTATCCAGCTCTCAGTACAATCCCTCACTGCTGCTCATAGATAGAATAGACAACATATATGCCTTCCTTCAGTTCTCCAAGCCTCCTATTTCCTTGTGTAGTTTCTCCTGGGTCCTCCAGTTGCCACTTGTGTGATTCTCTCCTCACACACTGCTCTGACCTCTGAAATAACTGCGCAATCCTAAAGGAATGAATTCCTTCTACATGGATGAGTTTCCTTTATAGGAACATTCCTCCAACTGATAGTACAATGTCCCTGTCTTTAATCTCAATTGGGTCTCTGTCTGAATTGACATGCATGAGTTATTTATGAGAGAATATTCAGTTATCTGGAGAACACTAGTTGCATGCATGCATGCATTAACTAACTGAACTCACAATTAGTTCCACAAACTATTTGGAACTAATTTAACTGGACTTAACTCAGTTAACTGAGCTAACTAATTACAAATCAAATACAACTAATCCTTATCTCCTTAATTAAGGGATAACTTCCTCAATCAAAGGGATAACTGTTGCATGTCTTCAAAAAGACTTCATGTTTGATTTTCACCAACTAATTAACTCAAGATGAATTAATTAATTATTTTTCAAACAGCTAGTGACACTGAATTCGAATTTTAATTCTCAATTTTAATTCAAGGAAAAATCAAAACTGGAATATATCCCGAAATAATATTTATAGCATTTCTATTTTTTGCTATTTTCAATAAAGTTGGAATATATCCTGAAATGCTATTTATATCATTTCTATTTTTAGCATGTCTTGTTGCTATTTTCAACAGTAGGAAGGATAGGTGGTATGCTATGAGTCAAAGAAGTTGAATGAGCATGAGCACAACTATGTGACTCACGATCTTGAGTTGGAAACTATCATTCATGCCTTGAAGATGTGGAGAGATTATATTCTTGGAAGGAGGTTTATTTTGGTGAGTGATCACAATGGGCTAAGATACTTGTTTGACCAACCCAATCTAAATTCCATGCAATCTAGATGGTTGGATACCCTTAGTGAGTTTGAATTCAAGATTGGGTACATTAAGGGTAAGGAGAACAAGGTTGCAGATGCTCTTAGTAGGAGAGTGCAGGGGAATCGTATTATAGTAGTAATTTCTTATGGGACAAACTTACAAGAGCAGATCTTGTAGGTAGGACAACATGATAATATGCACCAGCAGCTGAAGCAAAAATTGCAGCGACATGGTGAAGGTGATAGGGATGAGGAGTATCACCTCATGGTAGGTGGTTTGGTCAGATTCAAGAATATTATTTTATGTGTTAGACAACAATGAGACCCAGAATATTATCTTGAGGGAGTTTCATGTCAAGTCATATTCAGGTCAGCTGGGGTATTAGAAGACTTTGTCAGTGTTAAGAAGTTCTATCATTAACCAAACTTGAAGAAAGAGGTGGCTAAGTTTGTTGCTAGATGTTTGGACTTTCAATAGGTAAAAACAAAGTGTAAGCATCCAACTGGTTTGTTACAATTGATTCTGATTCAAAAATGGAGATGGGATATCATTTCCATGGACTTCATTACATTTTTGTTGAGGACATTGAGACAACATGATTCCATCATGTGTATGGTTGACAGGTTGAGCAAGGTAGCTCACTTCATTGCAGTTATATCTACTAATTCAACTAGTGAGGTAGCTCATATCTTCATCAGGGAGATTGTGATATTACATGGTGTTCCAAAGAAGATCATAGCAAACAGAGATGCCAAGTTCACTTCTATGTTTTGGAAGGAGTTATTTTTAGGCTTGGGGACGAGTTGGATTTTAATACAACTTATCATCCACAAACAGATGGACAAATAGAGAGGTTCAACATGATTCTTGAGGACATGTTGAGGATGTATGTCATGCACCAATATAGGAAGTGGGAGGAGTATCTTCCATTGGTAGAACATGCGTATAATAATGGGTATCATGAATCCTTGAGGATGAGTCCATTTGATGCTCTTTATGGGTGGAGTTGTAATACTCCTATCAACTATATTGATCTAATGAATAATGTATTTATTGGACTGGATATGTTAGCTATGATGGAACAAGAGATGCAGGTTATCAAAAGGATTTTGAAGGTAGCACAAGAAAGGCAGAAGAGTTATATGATCAACATAGAGCATTCAAGGAGTTTTAGGTTGGGGAGCATGTGTACTTGCGCATCAAGCCCAAGATGATCTCCTTGAGGTTTGTATTATGTGGAAAGATGACACCTCAGTATTGTGGGCCTTCTGAGATCCTTGAGAGGATTGGACCAATGGCCTACAAACTCACACTACTGCCAACAGTGAAAGTCCACGATGTTTTCCATGTTTAATTTCTTAATAGATATGTGAAGAATGTTGAACATGTGATTAATTGGTCTGTATTGCAGGTGGAACTAGAGGGATAATTCCAGCCAAAGGCTTAGAGCATTTTGCAATGGAAACAACTCATGCTCCGGAACAAAGAAATCAAGCAAGTTAAAATGTAGTGGAAGCACTTTGGGCCTAATAAAGCTACATGGGAGATGACTGACTAGATGCAGACTATGTATCCTTCTTTATTCGTTTCTTGAACATATGTGTTTTGGTTTATAATTATGTATGCATATGTGTATTGTATATACTGAAATGGTCTATGTTAGAAAGATCCAATAAGCAATGTGTTGTGAATACTGCATCGAGCTATGTTTTAAAGCGCCAATAAGCAGTATGGTGTTCATGGTTTCAACAATTTGGTATGACGTAAATGTTGCATTGAGTTGGGTTATAAATCTCCATGGGAAGCATGTTTTGTTGGTTATAAGCGTCATTGAACACCAAGGATGGTTTTCCCCCAAGGGGGAGGGGTTTGTAATAGCCCCCAGTTTATTTTCCATGTAAATTAAATAAGACCAAGGTCATGTGACACGTATTCCAAGGTGAATGTTGGGTAAAACACTATAGTGGGCATCACTTGTGTATAATTAATGGCTATGGAAATTGGCAAAGGCAAAGAGGCATTAATTAACATTTAATTATGAGAAGTAAAGGAAAATAGGAGAAAAGAAGGTGAAGAGACACTGATTTGTATGCAAGGGAAATTATAGGAAAAATGAAGGAAATAATAAGGCATCAATGATAAAAAGGCTTAAAAGAAACATTTACTAGCCTTTTGACAATTTTGAGTTGAGCTCCCCTTTCATTCTCTCATTCTCTCATACTCTTGCACACTTAGATCATTTTTGGAGCATGCTTGGAGCACTCTAGTATTCACTTGGATTTGGAGAAAGAAGGCAAAGGAAAGGAGGAAAGTGCACAGGAAAAATTGGATCAATAGTTATAGTTGGATTGCTTTGTAGGTAACAAGTTGCATGTACGATCTCCTTGATGATTTCTGGATGCATAGTATATGCATGTGATTCTCTCATTATGTGTTGTCATTGGCATGGAGATTTGTATGAATTGACAATACTTTCAACCTTGGATAACCATGGTGTTGTGAGTCTTTTTTCCACTTTTTCTGATTGGTGCTCAGGTTCCTTATGGTTGTAGGTTGGAACAAATGCTCTTGAAACCCTAGAATAGCTTGGGTTGAGTTACTAGTTCTTAGATCCATAGGTTGGGACAAACACTGTAGAGCCCTTATTGGGTTGAGTTACTAGTCCCTGTAGCCACGGTTGGAACAAATGCTCTAGAGAGTTGGAAGGTTGTGGTTTGAGTCACTAGTTCCGGTGACCCTAGGCAACTTGAGTAGAGACCGATCTGGTTGATGTTAGTGATTTTCAAACCGTAGAGGTGGAATCACTGTGATTGAGGTGGTTTTGCCTCTGCACTACAAGGAAAATACCTTCTTGCGAAGGTTACAACAAAGGTTTTTAGTATTATAAAATTGGAAAAAATTATAAAAAAAACATCCACTAAAGCATTTGTTTGCAATAGTTGATGTTTTAGTAGAAATTATAACAAAACTTCATCACAACTGAAAAAATATAGGCAGTCGGAGGTTTTAGCAAATGTTTTTTTTGTGGTGCACTTAATGGAAACAATAGCACTAGTGCACTACATATATCAAAAGCACCGAGACCGCATACATAACTAAAATCATCGAGGCGTTGAATGCAAAGAAGATTGGTGGCTGAAATGTATACTGCCCCAGTGCTTATACATCGAAAAACGCCCCGAGGGGATTCTTTTAAGGAATGACATCGGGGCATGCAAAAAAAATATTGCAGACCCAGTGGTTTTATTTAAACTCCCAGTGCAGATGTGTATTGTTTGTTTAAACGCACCGGTGCGCTAAAACTATAAAAGGACGGGTGTTGTTAACTTTAATAATGCACTGGGGTTAGAAATAATGCTTTGTAGGATTGATACATTAGTTCTATGAAAGCATTGGTGCGTTAAAAATTGCAATTCACTGGGGCGTTAATTGCTAATAATACCAGTGCTTGAAGATCTGAAAGCCCCGATGTTGTTGTTTTATGAAAAGACACCGGTCATGCAAAAAATTTGTCATCATGGTGCTTTTATATAACGTAATGCACCGATGCGTGTTTATGTTATGGACGCACAAGTTTTTGTATGATATTCTCTTTTTTGGAAACATCGACTCGTGACAGTGCAATTATTGTAAAATTTTAAATTTGTTATTCATCGAAAAATTGACATATATCTTATAATAGTATGCATATAAATTAAATTTTGATTAGTGAATTTGTATATGACGTTTGCATTAATTTGTTATATTATCATATTTCACATCTCTTCATTATAATATTTAGTCATCCATATATTTAATCAGTGGTGTAACATTTTACAACAACATTAGATAACACAATAGAGTAAATTAAAATCTATTTTATTATATATTAATAAGAGACACTTTGTCATGCAAAATGGGATTGTTATTGGTAACCACTTGTCTTTCAATCGGGACACTATGTTTATTACATTAAACAAAATGTCTGATTTTCACAGACAATTATTTCAAAAAATACAACGGGTTGCATTGATATCCAAATAGATCACCATTCTTTGCTAAAACTGTTGTCATTGCTTGAGCTATTTCCAAAGCTTGGATTACTTGGATGAATGTTTTGTTGATTGCATCGATTGTTTTTTCTTCTTCTTGATCTTGTTCCATTTGCAAACATAAAATTAAAGTGTAATAGTGTATCTACATTGGTGAGAATAATGAAAATTGAAATAAATAATATACATAAACGTAAATCGAATAGCAATGTACCATAGCAAGAAGTGACTTATAAACTATATACATGTTTCAAAACCAGTTCTAATGCTTTGTTGCAACAAGTCTTCTGTTGACATAGTTCCATACTTTGTTTCCTGCATGTTTTAAACCCCATTATAAATCATAGATTCAATATAAAAGATTTTCTTGTTCTGTTAATTATAAACTCAGAGAAGTAAAAACAACATAGATACTTACAAATTCTACAATTAATTTTTGATATGCCAACATATATTCACAACTCATATTTAACCCAATGTCAATCAATTCTTTTGGTGGCTCTTCTTTGTATGTTATCACCTAATCGAAGAAATTCAAGGATGGTTGTTGTAAAACAACTTAAAATATATAAAAATGAAACCTCGAGTTGTTATAAGAAAATATTAGCAATTACTCACAAACTTTGATATCAACCCTTTTCTTCCTTGTCATTCTGTTTTACTTGCTGAATGAGTTCCATTTTGTTTTCTTCTTTGCAAGAAAATACTTGAAAATAATATTTAATGTTATTTTTTTAATATGTACAAAGTCATAAGATATTAAGGTAAATGCCTACAATCCCAAGGATTCAAAGGCTCTTTCGTTGGTATCTATGTTGCAGGGATGGTGTGCCTCACATATCAGTGAGTTGGGAGTTACGTGAATCCCAATAGATAGCCATGAAGCATATAGAGGATACATGGCTTGAAAAATTCAAAGATGAAGTACGAAGTCTATGACTCAACATAGCCATGGATGGCGTCAACCCATATTCCCTCCAAAACACCAACTATTATGTTTGGCTTGTAGTAGTGATCAATAAAATTATCGCCCCATGGTTGTCCGTGAGGAATGAACATTTTATGTTGGCTCTCATAGTCCCTGGTAGAAGACAAGTGAATAATATGGATGTTTACTTACAACCATTGGTATATGAATTGGAAGAATATGGGAAGGGATACATCTATATGATGTATCAAGACCCATCAAAACAGAGGAGTTTTACGTTGTATGGCATATGTGTTTACACCATACATGATTATATAGACTTAGAAGTTTGTTCTTGTAAATTACATTTTTATTGATTTGTTTATATACGTAACAATATTGTTTCACATATATTTAGTTTGATTCGTTTCAATTGTTTTGATCTTCATGGTCGCTAACGTGCCAACCTGTATACAATAATTTCGCAGGTCTTGTAACAAAAGGGTATTATGGATGTAAATGTTGTGGAATTTCTAAAGGATAGGTAGTATGACCACCTCTGAAATCTAGTGTATGACTGCTCCTGGGTATTCCTCCCAGAAGAACACCCTTACAGAAGAGAAACATTTGCTTTCAATGGTAAAAACACAATTACCGATTAAACGAGAAAGTGAACTCGTACCCATTTTTTTGAGGTAGCAAAAACTCACCCGATTATGAAGAGTGGTGATGCCAGAATACACTTTTTTTTTAGCATATTTTTGATACTTTAAATTTTCTTATGTATCAAGTATGAACTTTTTTTCGATGTTGGTGATTTTCATGCTAATTTTGAAAAGTGTTGATGTAGCATCAACACATTTGTTTAAATGTTAGTGATTTTCATGCTGATTTTGAAAAGTGTTAATGCAACATCAACACATTTTTTTAGAAGGCTTATTTTTTACACTTCAAATTTTTTTATGTATAAAGTGTGAACAATTTTTTTTTTGTTAGTGATTTTCATCTTGACTTTGAAAAGCGCTGATGAGCATCAACCATTTTTGTTTAGCGGGCTTAGTGTTTACACTTTAAATTTTCTAATGAATTAAGTGTGGATACTTTTTTTAAATGTTGGTGATTTTCATGTTAGTAATAAAACATAAAAAATAATAATATAAAAAAACATGATAAAAAAATCAAATATATAAAATATATAAAAAAGAAAAAAAAAAAAACACAACAAAACCTAATAAAATATAAAAAAAAACATAAAACATAAAGCATGAAAAAAATAAAAATGATAAAAAATATATTAAAAAAAAATAAAACATAAAAATATATTAAAAAAATAAAAACATGATAAAAAAATAAAAAACATGAAAAAAAAACCTATAAAAATGAAAAAAAACCAAAATTAACTTGTAAGAAAAAAAATTAAATTAAATTAATGAAAAAACAAAAAATAAATAAATAAATATATGTATATATATAATTTAAAATAAAACAAATTGAATCACACAAAAAAATCTAAAAAAATTTCAAATGAGGAAAAAAAACAATTTAAAAAAATTTAAAAAACCAATATAAAAGAAACAATATTTTATCAATATCATAAATTCCCACTTCCGATATCAGTCGTGGCCTTACAACACCAAACATATCCTCTACATGTTATAAACAAGATAACTTAACCCTATGTTACTATGGTAACCTTTAAATATGTTCTTGTCATGTTCTAATGTGGATAATCAACTTACTCATCCTTTTCAAAATTCTTACGTCATACATTGGAAAAATATCCAATGTTTTCAAAGTTCTCAAGTCATACGTTGGAAAAATATCTAATTTTTTTTAATGCTTTTCCGGAATTAAAAGATACATTTATATCATTTAAAAGAAGAAAACATATAATTTGAAAGTGTGAGGATGTTTCGTAAATTACAATGAGGAATTTTAAAAGTAAAAATTATCATTTCAAAATATCACTCCATCTCTCGTGCATGATATCTTAGGGCGGATAACATGTAGCCGAAGCATTAAGTTAGGTTCATTTGCTCACAATGTCTAAGGGTGAGCAAGTGTAACTAGCTCTTTAATTATATCTTCAATTAAGATACTTGTAGCAATGTGGAAATTAAAGAGTCAAAAGAGAATGTGATACCTAAAAAATAGATTATTTTATTTTTTTATAAATGGACATTTAGCTTATAAAATTTTATTACATAAATTTAAGATTAATAATGGTCAGATTTTCTGTGTTAGTGTTTGAGAAGGGCGGCCATGCCTCTTCTGTCGCCCAGGCTCCCAGCCAGCGGTCAAGAGGCTGCAGGCTAGGGCCTGGGCGGGGAAGAGAGGGGTAAGGGGGTTGGGTTGGGTCAAGGAGGGGTAGGTCCGAGGGTGCGAAAGGGAGAGGGGTGAGGGAGAGGAGACGGGAGGAGAGGGGACGGAGGGGTAGGTCCGAGGGTGCGAAGGGGAGAGGGGTGAGGGAGAGGAGACGAGAGGATAGGGGACGGAGGGATAGGTTCGAGGGTGCGAAGGGGAGAGGGGTGAGGGAGAGGAGATGCGAGAGGTCAAGGTTGTTTTTTTAATTATTTTTTTTAATGGTTTATTTCTATTTTTTTTTAAGTTTTTTTTTTTTGTTTTGTTTTTTTTAATATATATACAACATATATTTTTAATTTTTAAATTTAAATATTTTGTTTATTTGTTTGTTTTTTTTAAGTTTTAAATTTATTTTATTTATTATATATATATATATATTTAAATTCAATATTTTATTTTATTTTATTTTAAGTTTTAATTTTTTATTTATTTTTTTAATAATATAATTAAGAAAAATATATTTTTAATTGTTTTGTTTTTATTTTGTTTTTATTTTTTTTTATAATTATTTAACATATTTTTAAATGATGTTTTTATTTTTAACTTAAAAAATGGTTATTTTTTTTTTTAATATTTTTCTTATATATATATATATATATATATATATATATATTTTTTTTTGTTTATTTTTTATATTTATTAAATTAAAATTTTCATTTTTACCAGTTAATTTGGATTTTTTGACACTTTTATGGTTTTTATTATATTTTATATATATTTTATGAAATTTAATTTATTTTTTGTTATGAATCGTCCCCTTGCCACCCCTGGCCAGTTGGGCCTCGGGGTTGCCAGGATTTTTTTTTTTGGAAGTTTTTAATTTTTTTAGTGTTATATTTTTGTTTTTTGTAATTTTTTTTTTTTACTCTTTTTTTTTTTACATAGTATGGTTAATTTTTTTTATATATTTTATAGTGTTTTTAAGGTCATTACTATATTTTTTATATTTGATTTTTTTTGTCATGTCTTTTTTTTTTGAAACTTATTATTTGAATTTTTGTTTTATATATATATATATATAGGGTATGTGTCGATGCTTGTCTAGCAACCTGATTCCATTATGTGCAATTTGATAGTTGATTTTAAATTTTTCGTTATAATGAATCGAGTCTGCCCGACAATGTGTTAATTTCATGGTTGGTCTTTAAGTTTTCATTACAATAGGTTGAGCTCATCTACAATGCGTGTCAATTTGATAGTTGATTTCTAAATTTTTTTCGCAATGTATCAAGTTGTCTTATGCTAAGATTTCCAAATCGCTATACATTTAATATTTTAAAAAAATTACTCTTGGTATAATAACTCTTTCATTCAGGTGTTCATTTTTCAAGTTTTTTTAGTCATAAATTTTTTGCATAATGTCATGCTTAAAATATTTTGAAAATTTAAGATTGTTTTGTAGTCATAATCTTTGGTTTTAATTCCATGGTTGAATAATTGTCAAGATTTTTAATGTTTTTCTAAGTCGTGATATTTTATCTTTAATGTTATGGCTGAAAACAATTATATTTCTTCTTAGCACCATGCTTGAAAATTGTTGGAATTTTAAGGTTTTTCAAAGAAGTGATATTTTAAATTTAATGTCATGCTTAAAAACTGTTGGAATTTTAAGGGTTTTCAAAGACATGATATTTTATCGTTAATGTCATGCTTGAAAATCATTGAAAATTTAAAGGTTTTTGTTTTTTTGTTTTTTTGTTTTGTTTTGTTTTGTTTTGTTTTGTTTTTTTTTAGAGTTACGATATTTTGTTTTTAACGTCATTACTAAAAGTGTTGAAAATATACCTTGAAAAAAAAATGTTATTCCGGCATCAACACTTTTCGATGTACCTTGAAAAAAAAATGTTATTTCGGCTTCAATACTTTTCGATTTCAAGGTGTTTTTTGCACCAAACAAAATGAATTGTATTGTTTTTACTGTTATTTTTAAAAAAAGATTGAAAATTTACTCTGAAAAAAAAAGAAAGGAAAAAAAATTTATTCCAACATCAACACTTTTCGATTTCAAAGTGTTTTTTCATATGTTTTTTTGGGATTTTTGGGCTCGAATACCCGTTTTGAGGTAATAGTTCCCGTTTGATCGGTAACTATGTTTAAACCAGAGAGAACCCAAAGCCCTACAATAATGACACCAACTGAATGACTTAGAGAATTTAAGACAGAGAAGGAGAAGGAGTTCACATAAAAGATTTTTAATGTTTTTCTAAGTCGTGATATTTTATCTTTAATGTTATCGCTGAAAACAATTATATTTCTTCTTAGCACCATGCTTGAAAATTGTTGGAATTTTAAGGTTTTTCAAAGAAGTGATATTTTAAATTTAATGTCATGCTTAAAAATTGTTGGAATTTTAAGGGTTTTCAAAGACATGATATTTTATCGTTAATGTCATGCTTGAAAATCATTGAAAATTTAAAGGTTGTTGTTGTTGCTGTTTTTTATTTTTATTTTTTATTTTTTTTAGAGTTACGATATTTTGTTTTTAACGTCATTACTAAAAGTGTTGAAAATGTACCTTGAAAAAAAAAATGTTATTCCGGCATCAACACTTTTCGATGTACCTTGAAAAAAAATGTTATTTCGGCTTCAACACTTTTCGATTTCAAGGTGTTTTTTGCACCAAACAAAATGACTTTTATTGTTTTTTACTGTTATTTTTAAAAAAAGATTGAAAATTTACTCTGAAAAAAAAGAAAGGAAAAAAACTTTATTCCGACATCAACATTGTTCGATTTCAAGGTGTTTTTTCACATGTTTTTTTGGGATTTTTGGGCTCGAGTACCCGTTTTGAGGTAATAGTTCCCGTTTGATCGGTAACTATGTTTAAACCAGAGAGAACCCAAAGCCCTACAATAATGACACCAACTGAATGACTTAGAGAATATAAGACAGAGAAGGAGAAGGAGTTCACATAAATGTTTGATTCAAATGGGGAGCCTATGTTTGATGATCCAGAATTCTTTGGCACTTATGCTGAGAAATTTCCCATTGGGATGAAAAGGAAATTTGTCTTTTCTGAGCTCCCATATTGAGAGCATCTTAAGATTGCCACTTATTAGATCCCATGCATATATTTAAAAATGTTTCATAGTATTTATGGAGGCACATATCATCAAAATAAAATAACACATTAGTTGTTAGGAGCAATCTTAATTCTTTAAAAACTAAGAAGAAACATTGGCCAAGGCAATAAATTATAGGAGAGGTTAGTCCCTCTTGGCCTTTCAAAGAAGGTGATGTCCCATGGATTTGAAAGAAAGATGATCTTTCTTTGGCAAAGGAATTTATCATGAGTGTGAGGGTTCCTTATGTATATAGGTCTTCACTATGGTGCTGCTTCACAGTGGAAGGATGTTTGTCGTGGTTGAAATCACATGACCATTTGAACCTTCTAAGAGTATGTATGCCAAAAACATGATTTTATTTTTATTTTTATGCAATGGGATATTTTATAATTATTTTTTGTACAATGTACTATTTACTGTGCAGTGTCATTATCCTCTTCTCGTGCATGGGTGTATGAACCATGACTTCCCCCAAGACCTACGACGTGCCATATATAAATTATTTGCATTTAGATGTTGGATCACATGAAAAGGAGATTCATATGGCTAACATTCCACGAGGGCGTCAAGATATAGATGAGATTGTTTGTATATTTGAGAAGGAACTTTCGATGAGTTTCATGGACTTGCAGTTTCATCTTCTAATTCACCTAGTAGACGAGCTTGAATTAGTTGTGGTGGTTTGTTGTCATTGGATGTTATTCTTAGAGTGGTACATGAAGAAATTGAAAGGTTTTGCTCGACAAAGGGAAAATCTTGAGGGGTCTATGACATAGCGGTATATATCGTATGAGTCTTTCTATTATGCTAGTGAGTACATCAAGCAGATCGACAACACACCAATTGCGATAATTTGGGATGATGAAAGGGACGAAGAAAAAAGAGAAGGGGAGGTTCTCAAAATGAATGGAAAGAGGCAGATGATAATGAGTAAGTGGATTATCACTTGTCAAATTTCAACACATTAACTATTCACACTGAACTTCATATTAATGCACATTTTAATCTCACATGTATTATATCTGTTGGTTTGTTTTCATAAGCGAATTCAAAAATTGAATCCATTAACAATTTTTTTCTTTACAATATGGAAGCAACACAACTCTAGGTTGCATTTTACAAGCAGAAGAGGAGGAAATGGGAAAGTGACAAGGAAGAATTCAAATGGTTGAATGATAGAAACGTTCCTTATACTGATCATTTAAAAGAAAATATGCCAATGGCATGCCCTAACCGTTGATTTGTTGATCAAGTCGGAGAGAAATGTGGTGTGTCTTGTCGTTACCTACACGCTGAAGAGGATGCGATAAACATAGGGATTGGGTGTGTTACGCAGTAATTTGTCACCGTTGGCCACCGTCCTTGTCGCACCCCCACTGTCACACATTGGAGGACACATTTACGGACCTGTGACCAGTGACATAACTTGAAAACACTTGCATTGAGGCCTCCTGAGTATGAAGTTCAATAACTCTGAAGACACCCTCTGAAGATTAACCTTGGAAAATGCCTTTTTCCCATTAGCGCGGGCCCACAGTGTATTACCCCGCGCCAATG